>SNQJ01S0152733.1:0-12638 GCA_010110895.2 Picea sitchensis | reverse complement strand
TTTTACCTTTCCCATTCCAACAATTTTGCATGGTGCATCATCACCCAAATGAACCTGTCCAAAATCACCTTGAACATAATCTAGAAAATATTTCCTATGGGGTGTGGCATGAAATGAAACCCTTGAATCTACTACCCAAGACTAAAAAACATTATCTACAAAAATAATCAAAGCATCTTGTAACACATCAACTGTTGCATTTGCTTCCTGATTACTCTCATGTTGTCCATCTCTTTGTTTCTTTGGAGCTCCGCAATATTTCTTCAGATGTCCTTTCTTCCCATAATTCAAACACTTTATCTTTCCAAGTCTAGATTTGGATCTGCCCTTCCTAGAATTCCCGCGATTCCCTGGGCTCTTTCCTCTATCCTTTTGTCTTCCCCTATTCTCCATGTTTAATGCATTACTTGATGTCTCACCCATTCTTTTCCATCGCATTTCCTCACTAAGGATAACACCAACAACATCATCAAATTTTAAAGTATTTGAACCAGAGATAGAGTTACTTACATCCATGACCAAGTCGTTCTAGCTTTTTGGCAATGAGGACAAGATTAGAAGAGCCCTGACCTCACCATCAAAGTCCAATTTTATATAACTTAGTTGATTAGTAACCATATTAACATCATTTAAATGATCTGCAATAGACCCACCTTCTGACATCTTCATATTAAATAATCTCTTCATTAGAAATACCTTATTAGACACCAAGGGTTTTTCATACAATTTATCCAATGCATCCATCAAACCCTTCGTTGTCTTTTCTTTTGAAATATTGAAAGCCATCGATGCTACTAAGCTCAGTTGTATCGTTCCTAGAGCCTTTTTGTCAAGAATATCCCATTCTTCGTCCTTCATGGCCTTCGACTTCTTTGCTACTCCACCCAATGGTAGGAATAGATCCTTCTGATTTAAATAATCTTCCATCTACATCTTCCATAACTGGTAGTTTTGGCCATTAAATTTCTCGACCCTAAACTTTCCATCTTCCGACATTACTCCCACTTGAACCAGGAACCCTCTTTTCCTATGAGTTACCTTTCGCTCTGATACCATTTGTTAGAAAAACTGGATCGTGGAGCAATAAAATAAAAAAAATGCAGAAATAAAACAAAAAAGATACATAATACAATAGAGACATAGATATATGTGGTTCACCCAGTGTAGGCTATGTCCACCGGAGAAATTTCCAGGTCCTTCCTTTACTATTATCCAACAAATGAAGGGATACAACCTACAACGAACTTGTTGTAACTTCCTCTTCACTCTCTCATAGTCTCCTATCTCATAATACAATATTCACCATAATGCATAGCCGCAATACATTTCCCTCATAATAGAGGGTTTCCTTCTAGGGAAAAAACCCTAACATAATTTCTACTGTTAGATCTACAACCTTATAATGAATGGTTAAGATTTACAATGAAATTACAATATAGTTTTCCAAGGCAATTTTTCCATCAGGGGCTTCGCCCCCAAACCCCCTCCGGGGGCCCTCTTGTTCCCAGACCCCGCATAGGGTGTACCCCCCCATGCACTCCCCCGCGTGGAAGAGTGTACATTCTTCTGGGGTGTAAGGACTTCATGGGGTATAAACACAGCTGAAAAAAAAAGACCTTTGAATTAATAAGATAATCAGGCTCCACAACCAACACACAACTCTGCATAGGTTCAACCCTGTAGAAGGACTAATAAAATCTGAAGACAATGTGCATAGATTTTGCACATCCGCACAGATATATCCCTCGCACAAAAACACTTAGCCTAATATTTATCAATGTTATCAATGCATAACAATATTTTATTATTGATAACATTGATAACTGTTGGAATTGTTGAGCTGGGAGAATGTATTTTCCTATTTATGTTCAATTTTAATAAATTTAACTTAATATTAAAGAAAAAGGAAGCCCTGTGTATCTTCAAAATACACTGAAAAAATACCTTTTCTTTCCCTCTAGATCATAGCAAATGAATTTTCTATAAACTAGTGATCTATCTTGCCAATTACTTGTTTCACATTCTAGACCTCTACAAAACTTTAGGCCTACATAAACACTAATAAACTATGAAGAAAATGTGCATAGCTTCCACACCTCCACACAGGTATATCCCGTGCACATAAACACTTAGTATAATAGTTATCAATGTTATCAATGCATAGCAATATTGTATTATTGATAACATTGATAACTATTTGAATTACTGAGCTACAAGAATGTATTTTCCTATTTATATTCAATTTTAATAAATTTAACTTAATATTAAAGAAAAACCAATTAATTTAAGGACACTAGAGAATTTCCAATAGATCAACTATCCACAATATGATGCAAAAACAACTACAGAAAGCACCAAAGACATAGTTGTGTGATGTGCACAATCCTCGATGCACATCTATTCAAAATCATAGCTACAAAATTGACGGCCACACGAGACACTCACTTGTATCGGTTCCTCACAGAAGGATAAAAACACAACATTTTAACTACACTAAGTATAAGTGTGGAGGTTTCACAATGGTTCAAATTAGTGCAACCAAATGCGTTCTCTATTATCAATCCCTATACTAGTCCCTCGTAGCTATGCAGTTTAGATAGCTAGACTTGGTTTACTTAGTATTACATATCTCTAAGCCTTATGAATATTCAAAATAAGCTCGAAAAGTAATTTCTCTTTCTGTCTAAATCATAGCAAATGAATTTACTATAAATCGGTGATCTATCTTGCAAATTACTTTGCTCATCACAATTAGCAATGTGGAACCATTTGAAATGAGGAAATAGAAAGGTACAAAAATGTGCAAGGAAAACATGTGTTAGTTCTCTACACAAATCCTAAAGATAAACAACCCCGTGTAGAAGGAGAATAGATACACGAGAATTCCAAAACACAAGAAATATGAAACATACGCATAAGCATTGGAACAATGCATTCCTCGCATGAGGATATAGAATGGTTTGTTTGATTGCTTCACAAAACAAAAAATGAATCATTTCAAATTATCATGAAAACAATTGAAAACAAACCTAAAACAACAACCAACCTTAGCAGCAACATAACAGAGCTAATTGCACCACACTCAAAGGTCTTTCCTTGTACACTTTTCATTGTTTTCCACACACACAATTACTGTAGGTGCATGAACATGATCCGGTAAAACACCAGAACAAAATATAACAAAACACAACAGTTGCATTATGAAACAAGCATATACTATTAGACAACAAACACACAACCTAGTTGTAGTTTAATAGTTATCAATGTTATCAATGCATAAAAATATTCTATTATCGATAAAATTGATAACTATTTGAATTGTTGAGCTGCGAGAATGTATTTTCCTATTTATATTCAATTTTAATAAATTTAACTTTATATTAAATAAAAATGAAGCCTTGTGTATCTTCAAAATAGACTCGCATAATTCCTTTTCTTTCCTTTTAAATCATAGCAAATTAATTTACTATAAATCAGTGATCTATCTTGAAAATTACTTGCTCCTCACTCCACACCTATGCAACTCCTCATAGCTATAGCCCCACGGAAGGAATAATAAACTCTGAAGGAAATGTGCATAGCTTCCGCACCTCCGCACAGGTATATCCCCCACACAACAATACTAAGTCTAATAGTTATCAATGTTACCAATGCATAAACATATTGTTTTATTGATAACATTGATAACTATTTGAATTTTTTAGAAGAAGGAATGTATTTTTCTATTTATATTCAATTTTAATAAATTTAACTTAATATTAAAAAAAAAATTAATTTATGAATGCCAAAGAATTGCCAATAGACCAAATGTCCATTGTGTGACACAAAATAAATTTGCATGGAGCACCAAAGACATAGTTATGCGATGTGCATAATCATGGATGCACATCTATTTGAAATTGCAAGTGCAAAAGTGTCTCCATGTAGGATGCTAACCTGTACTAGTTACTTAGATAAGGATAAAAAACAAAGTATCTTAACTACACTAACTATAAGTGTGTAGGCTGCATAAGGATTCAAATTATTTATTTTGAATGAATTCTTTCTCTATTATCGGTCCCTGTACTGGTCCTTCACAACTATCCAGTCCATATAGCTATACTTGGTATACTTAGTATAGTATATCTCTAAGCCCTTTAAATCTTCGAAATAGACGGATAGAATACCTTGTCTTTCCTTCTAAATCATAACAAATGAATTTACTATAAATCAATGATGTATATTGCAAATCATTTTTCTCATCACAATTAGTGATGTAGAACCATTTGAAATGTGAAACTACGAAAGTACAACAATGTGCCATGACAACAAGTGTTAGTTCTCTGCAAAAGTCCTAAAGATATACAATCCCATCTAGAACAAGAATAGATACACGACAATGCCAAAACACAAACAATATGAAACATTCGTACAAGAATTGGAACAATGCATTCCTTGCACGAGGATATAAAACATTATGTGCTATTACTTCCCCAAAAAAAATATGAGTCGCTTCAAGTTATCCTCGCAACAATTGAAAACATACCTAAAACAACATCAAACCATTTTGACAAGCAACACAACAAAAATGATTGCACCACGCCTGAAGGTCTTTCCTTGTACACCTTTCACTTTTTCTCGCCCACACTGTTGTTGTAGGTGCAGGAACTAGACCCAATAAAACACTAGAACAAACTCCAACAAAACACAACTCTTACACTATGCATCAAGCATATATTATTAGACAACAAGCACATAGCCTAATTGCACCCTCATAACAAACATAACTGAATATTCACATATAAAAACACAAAATAATAACTAGTTTTTAATCTTCCTTTCCATGTATCATTTAATGCACACCATTTATTACCCTCTGACATAGACTTGCAGAATCCCAACACACAAAACTTGAACATTGTCAACACCTTTCACTATTTATGTAGGTGTAGGAACAAGATCCAGTAAAACACTAGAAAAAACTCCAAGAAAACACAAAACTTGCGCTATGCATCAAGCATATACTGTTAGGAAACAAACACGCAACCTAATTGCACCCTCATAAAAAACATAACTAAATGTTCATATCTTTAAATCCAAAATAAGAAACAATTTCTAATCTTCCTTTCCATATAACATCCAATGCACATGATGTATTACCCTAGGACATAGATTTGCAGAAGTCCAACACCACATCTCATGCAATTTCCAATAAATAACACTTTAAAATTGTCAACACATTCATCTTTACGAACACCTTTCTTTCGTGTCAATATTTAATTGTCTCTCATGCTCACACTTTTTTGTAAGAAACCCTAACTGGCTTAAATCACCGTCGAAAAGGAAACAAAACAACAATACGTTATTTCGACTAGCAATAGAGTATAACTAACTGGATCATGCAAAATAACAATTAGTTTCTAATATTTCTAGCAATATAGAACACAATGCACAAGATTTCTTATCCTTTAACATAGATTTGAAAAATTCCAACACCGCAACTTCTCCAACTCATAACACACAATACATTTTTTTCATCTATCGACCTTTAATTGTCTTAGGCCTAGACACTCTCTCTAAGAAACTATGGCCCACTTATAAAATTCCCACTACAAAGAAAACAAAACAACCAACCATTTCAACAAACCACACAATAAATCTAACCACACCACCCATGAACAAAACCAATTACCGTATGTATCCAACCAATATGGCTCAAAGCATGATAATAGATGCACAACGTTTCTTACCCCACTTTTGAAAAACCTCTTCTTTTTCTCTTGTAGCACACTACATTATGCTAACATGCAAACAAATCAACAACACTTGCTTTGAAAAAACAAAATTTTTAACTAAAACTCATTGCAATCCATAAAATCCCCCATACAATATCATCCCATATAGTACACATAAATTTATTTACATTTATTAAAATGTTTCTATACATTGTATGACACTAGCACCTGTACCCCTCCCAACCATGAGTTAAAAATCAAAATTAGATCACTTATTAAATGGTTGCGACCAACCTGACAATAATATGTTGCTCTGAATGACCAACTAGAAGCCAACAAAAAAATTGAATCACTTGCAACAAAGTTCAACTGTCGAAAAAAGCAACAGATTTTTGGTCAACCCAAAATTGGTAGCACGCTATATCATGTTAGCAAAAAAAATTAATTAAAGCTCGTTGCCATCCATAAAATCCCCCACAAAAAATTATCCTATATAATACATAGAAATCTATTTATATTTATTAAAATTTGTCTATACATTGTATCATAGTAAAAAAATTTGCATATTATCCATTGAAGAGATGACACAAAGACAAGCATCTAGAGCCAATATCCTCTCTGAAATTTGACACTAGTATTTTCACCCCTCTCAACCATGCATTACAACTCTACAATTAAATCACATATTAAATTGTCGTAGTCACCAAACAATAAGATGTTGTTTTGAACAATCAATCAAAAGCCAACAAAAGAAAAATTAATCACTTGTAACAAAGCTCAACTATGAAAAACCTAGACCTTCGACACGGACTAATAATAGATCAAGGTTCTAACTTGGACTATTAGATTTAGGCACTAAATTGTGAATTTGACTTACATGTGTATTTGATCACCCAAACGCACAATCGAAATAAGGAGGACCACGTTAAGTATTGTGTTACGTTTTCCACTAGATTCCTCTAGACCTCCAATGATTGAATTAATTTGCTAAGTTTGCGGTATACACCATTAACTTGTCCAAAGGAGTTTTATTCATACCCGATTCTCCTTTCCTCTCTTAACGAAGCCTCATAACTATACTTCTTTAGTCCAGAAACCTCTTTTCTTAGTTGATCCACTGAAAATTCCATTATCTCTTTCGCTATATCTTGCATCCTTAGGCCCTTCCGTTGAATACATGGATTACAACCACGCAACACTCTTTTAAAGATGACGTTACTCCTTGATGAATAAGAAAACAAGGGCATAAGGTTGATACTACTCGACTCCTCTCCTTAGTGTTTCCATGGAAAGAAACTAAATGACTCCTCTTGTTAGTGTTTCCATGGATAGAAACTGAATGGACGTTAATGTTTTTTTACTTTCGTGAAAAATATTAATATAATTTTATTAATTTATACAAATGTTTTCATATGTTTACTGGAAATGTAATGTATTATTGTGAAATATTTCCTTATTTATTTTTATTAAATTACACAATATTTATTTGCTGCAAATCTATTTTTATTAAATTACACAATATTTATTTGCTGCAAATCTGTTAAAAACTCTTATGTTTAATCTCTTTTTAGGTTTTTTGAATTTATACCAATACTTGCATATGTTTATGGAAAATATTGTTAGACCATTTACCCACATAGATCACAGAGATCATAAACAAACAATAGAAAATCATAGATAAAACATATACAGAAAACAATCACACAAGACACAATATTTACGTGGTAAAACCCTCAGGGGGAGGGAAACATCCACGAGACAATGGAAAAGGCTTATATTGCTTAAACATGAGATTACAACAGCAACTAGGCAATCGGGGCATCCCTGAAGAGGGCTCTAAGCCCTTGCTCCTCAAATGCCTCTAAGGCATTCACATTTATACAATGTCTCCTTCACTTATACAAAACTGATTAGATTAATTGATGCCCCAGTCTCATCTGAGTGGTTTAAACAAGAGGCAATAAATCTTCCTTAAATATTGTTTACTTAAAACCCACTTACCCACATAGTTGTCACAATCCTAACAATATCAACCTTGACAATAATTTACCTGATTCCATGCCATTGTCCATTCATCACCTTCTTGCATGCTAAAGATAGATGATACTAGTGCTTCCAAAACTGAAGCACTCATTTCATTGCTCCACCTAGATTTGTCATGTTTCCACTGACAACACCAACTATAAGTGAAATATATCATCCTTTCATTTCCAATCATCAATCTTTCTATTAACATACCATACACGAGACATATAACCCTTTTCTTCTTCATCACTTGGACACAAACTTGAAGAAAGCTTATAATGGAAAGCCAAAAAATATTTTACCAATTTCACATCATTCATATTGAATTTCCCTAGATCATTACCATGTACTCAAGTTTTTATAACCTAAAACATACCATCAATGCTCAAGATTGTTTTGTTGCTCTCAAATATTTCATCTCGAATGTCTAAGTCAACTGAGCCAACCTGTTGATTTTAACCATGCTACTACCTACTACAAGCATATCGTCAACAATCTAAACACCAAGATAGTGAGTACCATAAACACAATGGTTATGTTCACTTCTTGTAAATCTTGGCTCACCGTGAAGGAATCTGCATCTTGTACAATTGTATGGTCTAGATCTAGGCCATATCTGTATTCGAGACCTTCGCCAAAAGTAGACGAAGCCAGCCAAGTGATCTTGACACAAACTCACCTCCAGGCAACTTTCAATGGAGTCCTAGCTCAAACTTAACTTGAAAATCCCCTTGACCAAAATCGAGGCCAAGGCGGCCAAATAAGCATTCACCGCTCACCTCCAAACCCATTTATAATAGAGTTACAACCAACCTTTAAAAAGATTTGATTACATGTGATTACATAGACATAAAACCACAAGAAACTAATCACCTCCAAACCCATTTATAATAGAGTTACAACCAACCTTTAAAAAGATTTGATTACATGTGATTACATAGACATAAAACCACAAGAAACTAACATGACTCGTAAAAACTACCCCCTATCACCTAAGTCTACATCTATATTTTGACTCATGGAATACATGAGGTATTACAACCATATTCCCAATTACATGTCAAATTTTAACTTACAACTCCAAAGAAAAATAAATTTTCACACGATAACTCGACCATTACCTGCGATTGTTGCCATTTACCAACACTTCTCTTTTTAGTTGCTTGACCACAAAGTTGTCATAAAAAAAATAAAAATATGCAGCCTCTAACGTATCCGCTTCATTCCAGCCAAGCAATTTTTTAACCGAGTGCTACCGCTGCCTTATCATGCCATTTTTGTTGTTATCCAACCAATCATAGCCTCATTCATAGACTCGATTCCACAATGGAGTAACCTCCACACACTCAAGTGCTGCCAACTATTAGGGCTTGAGATGACATCGGCATTGTCTGCCACTGAGGTGCTTCAGGTTGTATGCTTGATCCACCACCTTATGGATCTCCATATATTTTGGCTCTCCGCTTCATTGCAGCTCAATATTCCCTTCATATTTCAATGGGAGTTGGATCGAAGTGAAATCCAACATTTTTACATAAATAAACTAAATTTTCTCTTTTTGGGGCTCAACTGCAATCTACTTCAAACTTATACATACTTGTATTCAAATTCCTCAACTGAAATATCATTTCCTGCAGGTTTACAATAATGAATATGAATGTCGTGGATGATGATGTGACGCACATGTTGTATGGTGATACAACATAAATTTATTTATATTTATTAAAATATTTCTATACATTGTATGACACTAGTACTTGCACCCCTCCCAACCATGAGTTAAAAATCCACAATTAGATTACTTATTAAATGGTCGCGACCAACCTGACAATAATATGTTGTTGTGAATGACCAACTAAAAGCCAAAAAAAAAAATTGAATCACTTGTAAAAAAATTCAACTATCAAAAAAAATTGAATCACTTATAAAAAAAAATTCAACTATCAAAAAAAGCAACAAATTTTTGGTCAACCCAAAATTGGTCGCACGCTATATCATGTTAGCACAAAAAAATATATAGTACATAAAAATCTATTTATATTTATTAAAATTTGTTATCATAGTAAAACAATTTGCATATTATCCATTGGACAAATGACACTCACCCCTCTCAACCATGCATTACAACTCTACAATTAAATCACATATTAAATTGTCGTAGTCGACCAAACAATAAGATTTTGTTTTAAACAATCAATGAGAAGGCAACAAAAAAAAAAATTAATCACTTGTAACGAGGCTCAACTATGAAAAACCTAGACCTTCGGGACTACTAATAGATCAAGGTTCTAACTTGGACTATTAGATTTAGGCACTAAACTGTGAATTTGACTTACATGTGTATTTGATCACCCAAACGCACAATCGAAATAAAGAGGACCACGTTAAGTAATGTGTTAGGTTTTCCACTAGATTCCTCTAGACCTCCAATGATTGAATTAATTGGCTAAGTTTGCAGTGTACACCATTAACTTGTCCAAAAGGAGTTTTATTCATACTCGATTCTCCTTTCCTCTGTTAACCAAGCCTCATAACTATACTTCTTTAGTCCAGAAACCTCTTTTCTTAGTTGATCCACTGAAAATTCCATTATCTCTTTCGCTATATCTTGCATCCTTAGGCCCTTCCGTTGAATACATGGATTACAACCACGCAACACTCTTTTAAAGATGACGTTACTCCTTGATGAATAAGAAAACAAGGGCATAAGGTTGATACTACTTGACTCCTCTCCTTAGTGTTTCCATGGATAGAAGCTAAATGACTCCTCTCCTTAGTGTTTCCCTGGATAGAAACTGAATGGACGTTAATGTTTTCTTACTTTCGTGAAAAATATTAATATAATTTTATTAATTTATACAAATGTTTTCATATGTTTACTGTAAATGTAATGTATTATTGTGAAATATTTCGTTATTTATTTTTACTAAATTACACAATATTTGTTTGTTGCAAATTTGGTAAAAACTCTTATGTTTAATCTCTTTTTAGGTTATTTTAATTTATACAAATACTTGCATATGTTTATGGAAAATATTGTTAGAACATTTACCCACATAGATATAAAAAAACAATAAAAATTCATAGATAAAACATACATAGACAACAATCACACAAACACAATATTTACGTGGTAAAATCCTCAGGGTGAGGGAAACATCCATGAGACAATGGAAAAGACTTATATTGCTTAAACATGAGATTATAGCAGTGATCATGCATCCCAGAAGAGGGCTCTAAGCCTTTGCTCCTCAAATGCCTCTAAGGCATTCACATTTATACAATGTCTCCTTCAGTTATACAAAACCGATTACATTAATTGCTGCCCCTATTTCATATGAGTGGTTTAAACAAGAGGCAATAAATCTTCCTTAAATATTGTTTACTTAAAACCCACTTATCTAAATAGTTGTCAGAATCCTAACAATATCCACCTTGACAATAATTTACCTGATTCCATGCCATTGTCCATTCATCACCTTCTTGCAAGTTAAATATAGGTGATACTAGTGTTTCCAAAACCGAAGCACCCATTTCATTGCTCCACCTAGATTTATCATGTTTCCACTGACAACACCAACCAACTGTAAGTGAAATATCTCATCATTTCGTTTCCAATCATCAATCTTTCTATTAGCATACCATACACGAAACATATAACCCTTTTCTTCTTCATCACTTGGACACAAACCTGAAGAAAACTTATAATGGAAAGCCAAAAAATATTTTACCATTTTCACATCATTCATACCGAATTTCCCGAGCATCGTTACCATGTACTCGAGTTTTTATAACCTAAAACTTACCATCAATATCGTCTCTGTGAATTTCTATGCTCAAGATTGTTTTGTTGCTCTCAGATCTTTCATCTCGAATGTCCAAGTCAACTGAGCCAACCTGTTGATCTTAACCACCATACTACTGCCTACTACAAGCATATCGTCAACAATCTAAACACCAAGATAGTGAGTACCATAAACACAATGGTTATGTTCACTTCTTGTAAATCTTGGCTCACCATGAAGGAACCTGCATCTTGTACAATTGCATGGTCTAGATCGAGGCCATACAATAATTACTTGAGCTTTGCAAACAACTTTCCTGTCACGATCCTAATCACCTTCAGTTCTCCACCTCGAACTCTATATTCGAGACCTTTGCCAAAAGTACATGAAGCCAGCCAAGTGATCTTGACACAAGCTCACCTCCACCTCCAGGCAACTTTCAATGGAGTCCTAGCTCAAACTTAACTTGAACATCCCCTTCACCAAAATCCGGCCAAGGCGGCCAAATAAACATTCACCGCTCACCTCCAAGCCCATTTATAATGGAGTTACAATGAGCATTTAAAAAGACTTGATTACATGTGATTACATGGACATAAAACCACAAGAAACTAGCATGACTCGTAAAAACTACCCCGTATCACCTAAGTCTACGTCTATAATTTTACTAATAGGATAATAGGATACCACGGGTAGGCATGCCTAAATGAAGTATTACAACCATATTCCCCAAATTTTAATTTACAACTCCAAAGAAAAATAAATTTTCACACAATAACTCGATTGTTGCCATTTACCAACACTTCTCTTTCTAGTTGCTTGACCACAAAAAATATGCAGCCTCCAACGTATCCGCTTCATTCCAGCCAAGCAATTTTTTAACCGAGTGCTACCGCTGCCTTATCATGCCATTTTTGTTGTTATGCAACCAATCATAGACTCGATTCCACAGTGGAGTAACCTCCACACACTCGAGTGCTGCCAACTACTAGGGCTCTTCCACAGAGGCCCTCCCGAGGGTGACATCCACGTCTTCTTGAGATGACATCGGCATTGTCTGCCACTGAGGTGCTTCAGGTTGTATGCTTCATCCGCCACCTTATGGATCTCCACA
>SNQJ01S0152732.1:13138-28878 GCA_010110895.2 Picea sitchensis | reverse complement strand
ATTTTAGTTTAATCAAAATCAAAAGAGGAGCATTTACAACACTTGAAATTGGTTTTGCAAGCATTGAGAAAGAAGCAGTTGTATATAAATTATTAATTACCTGTAGCCTATAGGCTGTATAGCATATGATAGTGCTAGCAGGAGAGGTATGAGACATTAACATTTTAATTTTTAGTTTCTAATTATGCTAGCGGGAAATCTATGGTTGTATAGCATATGATAATGCTAGTGGGAAACATCTAAGACATTAAAATTTTAATTTTCAGTTTCTCATGATGAAAACGGGAAAGATTTGGGAAAGGTCTAAGATGTTATACAGATAATAGTATATAGTATATACATAGTTTTTAGTTTTCTTTATGTACACAGGATGGTTGTGTCATTAATAATTTAGTTAGATCAATCCCATCCAATTCTAGGTAAAGGCTCCTCTTAGAACTGTATGATACATAGACTATAACATGTTGTCAAACAATGTACAACATCCATTTACCATCATACTAGCTGAGAATCTTTAGACTTTAAGGCAGATTTCAAGGAAGATGACTGGTTGATCATAATGTAGAGTTGAAATATTCAGATGATGAGGATGTAGACCCACTTTAGGATATGTAGTTAGACCTACTTTACATTATCTTATCAATAGAGTGACCATTGATGAGACACTCAATTTTGTATTTACATTTATCCTTTTTGTATGAGGCATGATGCATCATGATTTCAGTCTTCGGATTTATAAGTTATCTAACGATTTCAGTTCTAATGTGATGATTCATGAATGATTTTGATTATTAACTTTGAATATGTTTTTTTAAATTAATTTTTTTTTATTATATTTTTGTATGTGGCATTTCCCCACCATATCTAGATCCTAGATTTTCAAAACTCTGGCAAATCCAGATCCAGATCCATATCCATTTCCTAGGAATGGCACAAACCAAGGGAACCTAGGGCTTAGTGGAGGAGGGGGTTGTGCTTTATAACTTTGATAATTTCTTTTATACCTTCAAAATCACTTTGTAATGGGGAACCAATAGTTGGGCCAACATTCATGCTCTTCTCAATCTTTTGAAGCTTTCTTTAGACAAAGGTATTTATGAGATATAGGGGTTTGGTGACCCTAAACTTGTTATAGAGTGGGTGAATGGATCTTACAGGATGCAAAACATCACAATGAGGCCTCTGTTGGATCAGGTGAAGGTTGTTGCTGCACACTTTGATGAAATCTCCTTTTCCCATGTAAAGAGGTAGTTCAATTTTGTTGTTGATGATATTTCAAAGGAGGTTGTTTTTGGCCAACACAGTTTAGTTCTGGTAGAATATCACAGGGAGGAAGAGGATCCTCCTTCTGTGCCCTAAATATTTTTCCTTGGTCTCTATCCCTTACTGATTGATGTAGAAAATAGTTAAAATTGTTGTCGTTGACTTTCTAGATGGACCCTAGGGCACTTATGCCAATTATGGGTTCCTCCTTGGTCTGTAAAAGGCATAAGCGTGACCTTGTTTAGACATTTCAAGACAGTATAGATAGACAATTTCCTGTGAAGAATGAGGGATTCATCCCTCTATCGGATGAAGATATTCTTTCTACCCTAAAGTACCAACTGGATGACAAGCACAATCTCGGTACCACATGAAGCCAGTCAATCCTAAATGTAAGTTGGAGAATTTGTGATGAAGACCTAGTGTATGGTGACCCTACTACTAATTCAGGGAACAATCCAGAACACCAGATGTTTGATAAAATGTGGGATTGTCGTGATGATATGAAATTCGGCCTTTTTCCAGAGACAGGAGGAGTGTGCTATGATGATTATAGTTGGAGTGAAAGCTCTGTTCTTACACACCATGAATCAAAGGAAACATAATCAAGGGCATTGGTTTTTCATGATCGGCTTAGTCAAGCAACAATCAATCCTTTGAGAAGCAGTAATTTTACCCTCCTGGAAGCAAAGAAAGGATTCCTCACTAGACTGAAAAATATGGTATTTTGATTCAATGTGTCTCATTCTGATCTAGGCCACACCGATGATGGTTCAAGAAATAAAATGATGAAACTCTAGATAAATTTGATAGCCAAGATAGTGGATGTTGTGGGTCCATTCATTGACATAAAAGAAAATATAAAATGGTTATTTGAACCGTATATGGGATCTAATTTTATACTCCAGGAAGAAGCCTGGAAAAAGTGACAAAGGTTTCCATCAAACATTCCAAGAATGGCTCAAGATCTACAGCCCTCAATTGTTGAGATGATTAAACACCCTCTGTCTTTTCATTATGTCAGTGTAGCAAAGGCTAATAAAGCTACAACTCTGAAAAGATCCACAAATAGAATTTTGCTAATTTTTTGGGTCCAATCTGTATTTCTAATTTTTTAAATATTTTTCTGAAGCATGCTTTATATACTACAGGAAGTGCAGTCCTAGAATCATGTTTTCAACAACAAGGATGTGAACAACAACAATAGTGGCATGATAGTCTTTCCAGAGATGGGATTGCAAACTATACTCATCCATCCAGAACAGATCTCCCGCAAAAACGATTTTATCAATATACAGTGCTCTAATGTGACAACAAAAAAGAAGATTCGGGTGTGGAAGATTTTTCATGGCATGATAATCATTATCATAGCCTTGTTCAAAAAAAATCTTGGCAATGCAAATATTTGTTACAAATCTCTGTTATATGTAATTAAAAAATTCTTGATAACACAACTCTCCTCATTTAAATTAGCAGAATAAGATTATCTTAACAATCCAACTCACTAACTCTTGACCATTACAATGAAATAAATTATTCATCTCTGAAATTCCTTATTAATTGGGTAGACAAATGGTGTAGCAGCCCAGATCACTATATGATGAAAGATATAATTGATGTGTAGATGCTTGAGTTTACATCCATCTTAGTAATTGTTGAATTTTCACTATGCTAGCAATTGTAAAGCAGGAGATAAGAAACACAAGGGAGTATTCTTCCATAGGCATGCTTTGATAAAAGATCACCTAGAAAGACTCTGAAGGCTTATTAAGGAAGAAAGCCAAAGAAATGCGGATGATGTCTGGAGCACTGTGCAACATAAACTGATAGTAGTTTTGGATGCGGTCGAAGATGATAGCAGTTATGGAACTGCAGTCTTGGAAAGGTAAAAATTCTAAGATAAGGCACATGTTAAACTTGCAAGCAATCTCAAAGGGTCCAAGATTAAGACTATTTCAAACTGCATTGGACCATCTTCACAAAGAGTTGTGTTAGCAGATTGATAAGATTTTGAAAACAGTAATAGTCTAGAATCTAGAACGAGATGACTAGAGTAAGATTCTATTTGATATTTTGAACTTATCAATTGGAAAAATATATCCAGTATGGTTTGAAACAGAGCAAACACTAAAAAAAAAACTATTTCTTCCAAGGAGGTCATTAATACTATACCTGACAGTTATCAAAGGAATGATCTTATATTATTGATCATCAAGAAATCTAGTAAAGCATACATGCATGAAGATTTGTTGTACTTCTTATGCTTTGGAACAAGAAGGAAAGTCATGAAGAAAGTGTGGAGAAAAGCTATTTTAAAAGTGCACAAATGGGTTGGGTTAGGAAGTGCAGAGAGACAAGTTAATGAGACACACACAATTTTGATCAAACTAACACAATTAGTGCAGCTTTATATCCCCGAGAGAAGAGTGTGATTTTGTGGAGATCAGAGACAATGCAGGAGTGGAAGATGAAGCACTGCCAAGATAAAGCAATATAGATAATTCAAAATATGAACAAGCAATTCCATGATGATTCAGTGTGCACAAAATTTGAAGTTGAGTTATTTATATATACATAGTCAACGATCCTCTTGGTTTATTGTGATACTTGATAAACCAACCCCTTGAAGCCTAATTCTTGAATGGATGTTGGAGGGATGACTTAAAATGTAAGTGTAACTAGGCTGACTTAAAATGCAAGTGTAACTAGGCCAACCTATGCATGTAAGGTCCAGGGCTGACCCATGTAAGCCTTAATATTGGTTCCTTCAATAATGTTGGGAGAATGCTTGGCATGATGAAGAACCATACATCCACCTTTGAAGGAGGACTTGGGAGTGTTATTTGCATGATTGGTGGAGAAGACCCACCATTGAGGCTGAGCATTCACTTTGGAATCCCACGTCCACACTTGGAAGAAGACTTGGAGAATAGGTTAGAGCACTTTCTTGCATTTCTTGTGGCAGAATTCACCTTTGAAGGGCCTTTGGAGGCTGGACGCTGCACCTTGGCCCCCCTATTTGCCATCATTTGGGGAGATACCCTTCTTTGGGGTTTATTTCATTGTACATGTGGCATGAACAACCCATATTTTATGTATTTTAGATTAATTAATTAGAGAAGAGGGTGTTTTGCCTCTCCATAGGCTAGATTAGGGGATTTTAATTGAAATATTATTTTTTTAATGTAAAGGAAGTTGAGTATCTCTATAAATAGAGATACACTTCCTCATTTTCACTCATAGTTGGATTGGGTGATAAATCCCTTAGCAAGTTCTGGAATTTTTAAAATTTGTCTTCTTTTCTAAAAGGCTATGGATGGTTGAGTAGAGCAACCTCTTGAGAAGGACAATGTATGGATTCCTTCTACTTCTTCTTGGATGATTCATTGCCTAGGGTTTTGGATGGATGAAAGGTTAGTTGAGTAAGTGGTCTCCTCTTATCTTCGTTAAATTGTTCATGAATGAATTTATGCGCTAATCTACTTTTCTAGTGGAGAGGGTGCATTCTCTTAGATCTTCTTGAGAAAACCCTTATTTTCATTGCTTTTGGAAGGTTACTAGTGGAGTGCCTTCTTTTGAATTCACTCTTGAAGTTTTTTTTAGGGTACTAGGAGGATCTTTTAGGGCTAGTAGTGAACATCCCTAGATATCACCCTAGATTCAACCATTTCCTTTCAAGGTTGGGTCCTTATTTGACCCCATATGCCCCAAAAATAGTAGTAGGCTAAGGCACTAGTATTCAACCCTTCCATCAAATTATATCCTTTTAAACTCCTTTAAATGGTTTTGTTGGGTTTACTCTTCAAAAGCACCTTGGAACTCATTGCCCTAAACCCTAGAAATCCTACCCTAGGGAGGCCCCCTTAAGCCGGAAGAGAGCCAACCAGAAGTGTAGAAGAGGGTTGGTGAGGTGATAGTGGCCCCCTATTAGTTACCCCAAATTTGCACTTGAGATTTAGGAATTTATCTTGAGCAGTATGAGATTTTGTGGTAACATGAACATCTCATGGAATCATTTCACTATAAGCATTTATATTTGCTTATATTGAAGAAGAGGGGATGTAGGGCTTGACTTCTATAGATTTCTCATAAAATAATTTGTCTAGTCTTGTGACCAATGGGGCCAATTCACTTTTTCAATGCAACTTATGTCATTGAGAACTATAGATTGTGTGGGTTATATCTAGGTCCTCACAAATTTCAGGCCAACACCCTATGTACCCATGTCAAGGATACTTTGATTTCTTTCAATGTAAAGTTGGTTCTGGTCACAGGTCTACTATTATGCCCATTGGTCTTTTCCTCTACTGGAATTATCAAGATCAAGGCCTTGAAGAAGAGTAAGTGTTCAAGATCCTAGAAGCTAACAAAATTCCAAAGGCTAGACTTCACCTGTTAAGATGTTCTAGAGTGTTTGAAAGAAGATAACATTATAAGGAGAATGGAGCCATTTGTTGAGCAGAGATCCATTCTTATTATAGTCATAGACCACATGTTAAGAAACTTTATGTAGCTACAAGAGCGAGCAGAAAACAAGAGTGAGCAGGGGCGTGAGGACGCGACCTAACGCGTGCACAGTGCAGCGAACATGGGCTCCCCAGCCATGGATGCTGGTGGGGGCACCGTCCCCACCCCTTCCCCTTTACTAGAAATCGATACCTTCAGGAAGCTTGCCGTCGAAGCCTCCAAGAGACCGCCGTCAGCAACACAACAAAAATTCGTAAAGAAACTGGAATGCATCCCAAGCGTTGAACTGCCTCTAGAAGAAACTTGCAGAATGGCAGTCAATCTAGCAGACAGAGGACTTATGAGCTCATGCTTGTGCAAGAGGGAAAGCTAGCACGTGCTAGCTTTCCCCCACGGTGGGATGATGTTGTTTGATATGATCTTGTTCTTGTGCAAGAGGGAAATCTAGAACACACTAGCTTCCCCCCATGGTGGGATGATGTTGTTTGAGATGAGCTCGAGCTTGTTTAAGAGGGAAAGCTAGTAACACAAGCTAGCTTTCCCCCACTGTGGGATGATGCTGTTCGAGATGAGCTCACGCTTGCACAAGAGAGAAAGCTAGCACATGCTAAATTTTCCCCACTGTGGGATGATGTTGTCCAAGATGAGCTCACGCTTGCGCAAGAGGGAAACTTAGCACGTGCTAGCTTTCCCCCACGGTGGGATGATGTTGTTCGAGATGAGATCGTGCTTGCGCAAGAGGGAAAGCTAGCATGCGTTAGCTTTTTCCCACAGTGGGATGATGTTGTTCGAGATGAGCTCGGGCTTGTGCAAGAGGGAAAGCTAGCACACACTAGCTTCCCCCCACAGTGGGATGAAGTTGTATGAGATGAGCTCATGCTTGCACAAGAGGGAAAGCATGTGCTAGCTTTTCCCCACGGTGGGATGTTGTTGTCCAAGATGAGCTCGTGCTTGAGAGAAAGCTAGCATGCGCTAGATTTCCCACATAATGGGATGATGTTGTACGAGATGAGCTCACGCTTGTGCAAGAGGGAAAAATAACATGTGCTAGCTTTCCCCATGGTGGGATGCACTAACTTTCCCCCATAGTGGGATGATGTTGTTCGATATGAGCTCATGCTTATGCAAGAGGGAAATATAGAAAGTTCTAGCTTTCCCTGATGGTGGGATGATGTTGTTTGAGATGAGCATGCACTTGTGCAAGAGGGAAAACTAGCACGTGCTAGCTTTCCCCCACAGTGGGATGATGTTGTCCGAGATGAGCTTGTGCTTGTGCAAGAGGGAAAGATAGAACACACTATCTTTCCCCCATGGTGGGATGATGTTGTCTGAGATGAGCTCGTGCTAGTGCAAGAGGGAAAGATAGCACGTGTTAGCTTTCCCCCACGATGGGATGATTTTGTCTGAGATGAGCTCATGCTTATGCAATAGGGAAAGATAGTACGCGCACCAGCTTTCCCCCATGGTGGGATGATATATTGCAAGATGAGCTTGGGCTTGTGCAAGAGGGAAAGCTAGCACGCACTAGCTTTCCCCCACCATGGGATGATGTTGTCCAAGATGAGCTCGTGCTTGTGCAAGAGGGAAAGATAGCATGCGATAGCTTTCCCCCACGGTGGGATGTTGTTGTTCGAGATGAGCTTGAGCTTGTGCAAGAGGGAAATCTAGCATGCACTACCTTTCCCCCATGTTGGGATGATGTTGTTCAAGATGAGCTCAGGCTTGTGCAAGAGGGAAAGATATCACAGACTAGTTTTTCCCATGGTGGGATGATGTTGTCCGAGATTAGCTTGTGCTTGTGCAAGAGGGAAAGCTAGCACGTGTTAGCTTTCCCCCACGGTGGGATGATGTTGTCCAAGATGATCTCGTGCTTGTGCAAGAGGGAAATCTTGCACGCACTAGCTTCCCCCCATGGTGGGATAATGTTGTTCGAGATGAGCTTGGGCTTGTTTAAGAGGGAAAGATAGCAACACGAGCTAGCTTTCCCCCACGGTGGGATGATGTTGTCCAAGATGAGCTCGCACTTGCGTAAGAGAGAAATCTAGAACATGCTAACTTTCCCCCACTGTGGGATGATGTTGTCCAAGATGAGCTCACGTTTGCGCAAGAGGGAAACTTAGCATGTGCTATCTTTCCCCCTCAGTGGGATGATGTTGTTCGAGATGAGCTTGCACTTGCGCAAGAGGGAAATCTATCATGTGATATCTTTTCCCCATGATGGAATGATGTTGTTCAAGATTAGCTCGGGCTTGTGCAAGAGGGAAAGCTAGCACGCACTAGCTTTCCCCCATAGTGGGATGATGTTGCCTGAGATGAGCTTGCGCTTGCGCAAGAGGGAAAATACGTGCTAGCTTTCCCCCAGGGTGGGATGATGTTTTCCAAGATGATCTTGTGCTTGCGCAAGAGGGAAAGCTAGCATGCACTAGCTTTCCTCCATGGTGGGATGATGTTGTTTGAGATGAGCTCATGCTTGCACAAGAGGGAAAGCTAACACGTGCTAGCTTTCCCCTGTGGTGGGATGTTATTGTCCGAGATGAGCTCGTGCTTGTGCAAGAAGGAAAGCTAGAGCCCACGGTGGGATGATGTTGTTCGAGATGAGCTTGTGCTTGTGCAAGAGGGAAAGTTAGCACGCACGATCTTTCCCCCATAGTGGGATGATGTATTCCGAGATGAGCTTGTGATTGCACAAGTGGAAAATCTAGTATGCGCTAGCTTTCCCCCATGGTGGGATGATGTTGTTCGAGATAAGCTCATGCTTGTGCAAGAGGAAAAGATAGCCCGTGGGATGATGTTGTCTGAGATGAGCTCATGCTTGTGTAAGAGGGAAAGCTAGCACGTGCTAGCTTTCCCCCACGTGGGATGATGTTGTCTGAGATGGGCTCGTGCTTGTGCAAGAGGGAAAGATAGCATGCGCAAGCTTTCCCCCATGGTGGGATGATGTTGTCCAAGATGCACTCATGCTTGTGCAAGAGGGAAAGCTAACACTCGCTAGCTTTCCCCCACAGTGGGATGATGTTGTCTGATATGCACTCCTACTTGTGCGAGAGGGAAATCTTGCACGTGCTAGCTTTCCCCACCAGTGGGATGATGTTGTTCAAGATGCGCTCCTGCTTGTACAAGATGGAAAGCTAGAATGTGGTAGCTTTCCTCCACGGTATGATGATTTTGTTCGAGATGTGTTCATGCTTGTGTAAGAGGGAAAGCTAACACACGTGTTCATGCTCATGCAAGAGGGAAAGCTAGCACGTGATAGCTTTCCCCCATGGTGGAATGATGTTGTTCGAGATGCGCATGTGCTTGTGCAAGAGGGAAATCTAGAACACATTAGCTTCCCCCCATAGAGGAATGATGTTGTTCGAGATGCGCTTGTGCTTGTGCAATAGGGAAAGCTAGCATGCGTTAGCTTCCCCCCATGCTGGAATGATGTTGTTTGAGATGCATTTGTGCAAGAGAGAAAACTAGCATGCACTAGATTTCCTCCACGGTGGGATGATGTTTTTCGAGATGTGTTCCTACTTGTGCAAGAGGGAAAGCTAACACATGCTATCTTTCCCCCATGATGAGATGATGTTGTTCAAGATGCGCTCCTGCTTGTGCAAGAGGGAAAGCTAGCACATGCTAGCTTTCCCCCACAGTGGGATGATATTGTTCAAGATGCATTTGTGCTTGTGGAAGAGGGAAAGCTAGCACTCCCACGATGGAATTATGTTTGAGATGAGCTTCTGCTTGTGCTATAGGGAAAGTTATCATGGACTAGCTTTCTCCCACATTGGGATGATGTTGTTTGAGATGAGCTCGGGCTTGTGCAAGAGGGAAAGCTAGCACAGACTAGTTTTCCCCCATGATGGGATGATGTGGTCCGAGATGAGCTTGTGCTTGTGCAAGAGGGAAAGCTAGCACATGCTAGATTTCCCCCACGGTGGGATGATGTTGTCCGAGATGATCTCGTGCTTGTGCAAGAGGGAAATCTAGCACGCTCTAGATTCCCCCCATGGTGGGATGATGTTGTTCGAGATGATCTCGGGCTTGTTTAAGAGGGAAAGCTAGCAACACGAGCTAGATTTCCCCCACGGTGGGATGATGTTGTTCGAGATGAGCTCGCGCTTGCGTAAGAGAGAAATCCAACACATGCTAAATTTCCCCCACTGTGGGATGATGTTGTCCAAGATGAACTCACGCTTGCGCAAGAGGGAAACTTAGCACATGCTAGCTTTCCCCCTCGGTGGGATGATGTTGTTCAAGATGAGATCGCGCTTGCGCAAGAGGGAAAGCTAGCACACACTAACTTTCCCCCACAGTGGGATGATGTTGCATGAGATGAGCTCACGCTTGTGCAAGAGGGAAAGCACGTGCTAGCTTTCCCCCAGGGTGGGATGATGTTGTCCAAGATGAGCTTGCGCTTGCGTAAGAGGGAAAGCTAGCATGCACTAGCTTTCCCCCATGGTGGGATGATGTTGTCCAAGATGAGCTCATGCTTGCGCAAGAGGGAAAGTTAACATGTGCTAGCTTTCCCCCGTGGTGGGATGTTGTTGTCTGAGATGAGCTCATGCTTGTGCAAGAAGGAAAGCTAGAGCCCACGGTGGGATGATGTTGTTCGAGATGAGATCGCGCTTGTGCAAGAGGGAAAGTTAGCACACACGAGCTTTCCCCCACGGTGGGATGATGTATTCTGAGATGAGCTTGTGCTTACGCAAGTGGAAAATCTAGTATGCGCTAGCTTTCCCTCATGGTGGGATGATGTTGTTCGAGATTATCTCATGCTTGTGCAAGAGGGAAAGCTAGCTCCACGAGCTAGCTTTCCCCCAGGGTGGGATGATGTTGTCCGAGATGAGCTTGTGCTTGTGTAAGAGGGAAAGCTAGAACGTGCTAGATTTCCCCCACATGGGATGGTTGTCTGAGATGGTGCAAGAGGGAAAACTAGCATGCACAAGCTTTCCCCCATGGTGGAATGATGTTGTCCAAGATGCACTCGTGCTTGTGCAAGAGGGAAAGCTAACACTCGTTAGCTTTCCCCCATAGTGGGATGATGTTGTCCGAGATGCACTCCTTCTTGTGCAAGAGGGAAAGCTTGCACGTGATAGCTTTCCCCACCAGTGGGATGATGTTGTTCAAGATGCACTCCTGCTTGTACAAGAGGGAAAGCTAGAATGTGGTAGCTTTCCCCCACGGTATGATGATTTTGTTCGAGATGTGTTCCTGCTTGTGTAAGAGGGAAAGCTAGCATGTGATAGCTTTCCCCCATGGTGGAATGATGTTGTTCGAGATGCGCATGTGCTTGTGCAAGAGGGAAAATTAGAACACATTAGCTTTCCCCCATAGAGGAATGATGTTGTTCGAGATGTGCTTGTGCTTGTGCAATAGGGAAATATAGCATGCGTTAGCCTCCCCCCATGGTGGAATGATGTTGTTTGAGATGCACTTGTGCAAGAGAGAAAACTAACATGCACTAGCTTTCCTCCATGGTGGGATGATGTTTTTCGAGATGTGTTCCTACTTGTGCAAGAGGGAAAACTAACACATGCTAGTTTTCCCCAAGATGAGATGATGTTGTTCAAGATGCGCTCCTGCTTGTGCAAGAGGGAAAGCTAGCACACGCTAGATTTCCCCCACGGTGGGATGATATTGTTCAAGATGCATTTGTGCTTGTGCAAGAGGGAAAGCTAGCACGCTCATGATGGAATTATGTTCGAGATGAGCTTGTACTTGTGCAAGTGGGAAATCCAACATGCACTAGCTTTCCCCCATGGTAGAATGATGTTGTACAAGATGCGCTCGTTCTTGTGCAAGAGGGAAAGCTAGCATGCTCTAACTTTCCCCCACGGTGGGATGCTGTTGTCTAAGATGCACTTGTGCTTATGCAAGAGGGAAATCTAGTGACGCGCTAGCTTTTCCCTTGGGTCAGATGATGTTGTCTGAGATGAGCTCGTGCTTGTGCAAGAGAAAAATCTAGCACGCACTAGCTTTCCCTGATGGTTGGATGAAATTGTCTGAGATGAGCTCATGCTTGTGCAAGAGGGAAATCTAGCACGCACTATCTTTCCTTGACGGTGGGATGATATTGTCTGAGATGAGCTCGCACTTGTGCAAGAGGGAAATCTAGCACATGCTAGCTTTCCCCAACAGTGGGATGATGTCCGAGATGAGCTCGTGCTTGTTCAAGAGGGAAATCTAACACATGCTAGCTTTCCCCGACGGTGGGATGATGTTGTCCAAGATGAGCTTGCACTTGTGCAAGAGGGAAAGCTAGCACACACTAGCTTTACCCCACAGTGGGATGATGTTTTCTGAGATGAGATCGTGCTTGTGCAAGAGGGAAAGTTAGCACACGCTATATTTCCCCCACGGTGGGATGATGTTGTCCGAGATGAGTTCACTAGCTTTCCCCCATGGTGGGATGATGTTGTTCGATATGCGCTTGTGCTTGTGCAAGAGGGAAAGCTAACACGCACTAGCTTTCCCCACCTATGGGATGATGTTGTTCGAGATGTGCTCCTGTTTGTCTAATAAGGAAAGATAGAATGCACTAGCTTTCCCACAAGGTGGGATGATGTCCGAGATGAGCTCACGCTTGTGCAAGAGGGAAAGATAGCATGCACTAGCTTTCCCTGACGGTGGGATGATGTTGTTTGAGATGAGCTCGTGCTTGTGCAAGAGGGAAAACTAGCATGCAGTAGCTTTCCACTATAGTGGGATGATGTTGTTCGAGATGAGCTCGTGCTTGTGCCAGAGGGAAAGCTAGAACATGCTAGCTTTCCCCCGCGGTGGGATGATATTGTCTGAGATGAGTTCTCTAGCTTTCCCCCACGATGGGATGACATTGTTCGAGATGCGCTTTTGCTTGTGCAAGAGGGAAATATAAAATGCGTTAGCTTTCCCCACCGGTGGGATAATGTTGTTAGAGATGCGCTCCTACTTGCCCAATAGGGAAAGCTAGAATGCGATAGCTTTCCCCATGGTGGTATTATGTTGTTTGAGATGTGCTCATGCTTGTGCAAGAGTGAAAGCTAGCACTCACTAGTTTTCCCCCACAGTGGAATGATGTTTTTCGAGATGCGCTTGTGCTTGTGCAAGAGGGAAAACTAACACTCACTAACTTTCTCTCATGGAGGAATGATGGTGTTTGAGATGCGCTTGTGCAATAGGAAAAGCTAGCATGCACTAGCTTCCCCCATGGTGGACTGATGTTGTTTGAGATGCACTTGTGCAAGAGGGAAAGCTAGCACGTGCTAGCTTTCCCCCACGATGGGATGATGTTGTTCAAGATGCATTTGTTCTTGTGCAAGAGGGAAAGCTAGCAAGCCCACGGTGGAATGATGCTGTTTGAGATGAGCTTGTGCTTGTACAAGAGGGAAAGCCAACACACACTAGATTTCCTTTGCGGTGGAATGATGTTTGAGATGCATGTGTGCTTGTGCAAGAGTGAAAGCTAGCACATGCTAGCTTTCCCCCATGGTGGAATGATGTTGTTCGAGATGCGTTTGTGCAAGAGGGAAAGCTAGCATGTGCTAGATTTCCCCCATGGTGGAATGATGTTGTTTGAGATGTGTTTGTGCTTGTGCAAGAGGGAAAGCTAGCACACACTAGATTTCCCCCAAGGATGAATGATTTTGTTCAATATGTGCTTGTGTTTGTGCAATAGGGAAAGATAACATGCACTAGCTCCCCCCCATGGTGGAATGCTGTTTGAGATGCGCTTGTGCAAGAGGGAAAACTAGCACGCGCTAGATTTCCCCCATGTTGAATGATGTTGTTCGAGATGAGATTATGCAAGAGGGAAATCTAGCACACACTAGTTGTCCCCCACGGTGGAATGATGTTTGAGATGCACTTGTGCTTATGCAAAAGGGAAATGTAGCATGCACTAGATTTTCTCCACGGTGGAAGGATGTTGTTCGAGATGGGATTGTGCTTGTGCAAGAGGGAAGGGTAGCATGTGCAAGCTTTCCCCCATGATGGAATGTTGTTGTTCAAGATGCACTTGTGCTTCTGCAAGACAGAAACCTAGTATGCGCTAGTTTTACCCTACGGTGGAATGATGTTGTTCACGATGCGCTTGTGCTTGTGCAAGTGGGAAAGATAGCACGCCCATGGTGGAATGGTCTTGTTTGAGATGAGCTTGTGCTTGTGCAAGAGGGAAAGCCATCACACACTAGATTTCCTTCACGATGGAATGATGTTTGAGTTGTGTGTGTGCTTTTGCAATAGGGAAAGCTAGCATGCGCTAGCTTCCCCCCATGGTGAAATGATGTTTGAGATGTGCTTGTGTAAGAGGGAAAACTAGCACATGCTATCTTTCACCCACATTTAATGATGTTGTTCGAGATGAGCTTGTGCAAGAGGGAAAGCTAGCACACCACGATGGAATGATGTTTGAGATGCGTTTGTGCTTGTTCAAGAGGGAAAGCTATCATGCACTAGCTTTCCTCCATGGTGGAATGATGTTGTTTGAGATGCGCTTGTGCTTGTGCAAGAGGGAAGGGTAGCATGTGCAAGCTTTCCTCCATGCTAGAATGATGTTGTTTGAGATGCATTTGTTTTTTTTCAAAAGAGAAAGCTAGCACATGCTAGGTTTCCCCCATGGTGGAATGATGTTGTTCAATATGTTCTTGTGCTTCTGCAAGGCAAAAACCTAGCATGCATTAGTTTTACCCGATAGTGGTATGTTGTTGTTCAAGATGTGCTTGTGCTTGTGCAAGAGAGAAAGCTAGCACACACTAGCTTCCCCCCAGGGTGGAATGATGTTGTTCGAGATGCATTTGTGCTTGTGCAAGAGGAAAAGCTAGCATGTGCTAGATTTTCCCCATGGTGGGATGATGTTCGAGATGTGCTTGTGCTTGTGCAAGAGGGAAAGCTAGCGTTCAAGATGCATTTGTGCTTATGCAAGAGGGAAAGCGAACATGCACTAGCTTTCCCCCATGGTTGGATGATGTTTGAGATGTGCTTGTGCTTGTGCAAGAGGGAAATCTAGCACCCCCCACGGTGAGATGATGTTGTTCGACATGCACTTGCGCTTGTGTTTATGCAAAGAGGGAAAAATAACACACGCTAGATTTCTCCCACAATGGAATGATGTTATTCGAGATGTGGTTGTGCTTGTGCAAGAGGGAAATATAGCATGCTCTAGCCTTCCCCCACTATGGAATGATGTTGTTCGAGATGCGCTTGTGCTTGTGCAAGAGGGAAAGATAACACATGTTAGCTTTCCCCCATGGTGGAATGATGTTGTTTGAGCTGCACTTGTTCTTGTGGAAGAGGGAAAGCTAGTATGCACTGGCTTTCCTCCACAGTGGAATGATGTTGTTTGAGATGCATTTGTGCTTGTGAAAGAGGGAGAGCTAGCACGAGCTAGTTTTCCTACACGGTGGAATGATATTGTTCGAGATGAGCTTGTGTTTGTGCAAGAGGGAATGCTAGCACGTGTTAGCTTTCCTCCATAGTGTAATGATGTTGTATGAAATGCACTTATGCTTGTGCAAGAAGGAAAACTAGCACGTGCTAGATTTCCTCCACAGTGGAATGATGTTGTCCAAAATGCGTTTGTGCTTGTGCAAGAAGGAAATCTAGCACGCGCTAGCATTCCTCCACTGTGGAATGATGTTGTTTGAAATGCACTTTTGCTTGTGTAGAAGGAAATCTAGCATGTGCTAGCGTTCCTCCATAGTGGAATGATGTTTGAAATGTGCTTTTGCTTGTGCAAGAAGGAAGCCTAACACGTGCTAGCTTTCCTCCACAATGGAATGATGTTGATCAAAATGCGCTTGTTGTTGTGCAAGAAGGAAATCTAACATGCGTTAGCTTTCCTCCACAGTTGAATGATGTTGTTTAAAATGTGCTTGTGTTTGTGTAAGAAAGAAAGCTAGCACATGCTAGATTTCTTCCATAGTGGAATGTTGTTTTTCGAAATGTGTGTGTGCTTGTGCAAAAAGGAAACTTAGCATGCACTAACTTTCCTCCACAGTGGTATGTTGTTGTTCAAAATGCATTTGTGCTTGTGCAAGAAGGAAACCTAG
>SNQJ01S0152732.1:0-13128 GCA_010110895.2 Picea sitchensis | reverse complement strand
GGCATACAAAGTCATTTATTGACTTTTATTTTCCTATATGCATTAATATGAATTAATATATGTGATATGCAATTTTTGAAATAAAATTCCATGTAAATAGAGTTGCATTTCTTAAATTAAAACATCGAATTAATTTATAATTCGTGTTAAGTGGACTATTCAAGTTCATTGGAGATGTGTCATATATGAATGTAAACTGTAAAGCATTTGATTTTCCTGTCCATAACTTTTTTGCAATTTTTTTTTCTTAAGTCAATTGAAATCATCCCATATCAGCCAACAACTCACATAATTATTTGTTGACTTTTATTTATTTATATGCATTAATATGAGTGCATAAATGTGATATATAATTTTTGAAATAAAGTTCCAATTTTTGTTTTCTTAAGTCAATTGAAATTGTCCCATATCATCCAAGGCACATAATTATTTGTTGACTTTTATATGCATTAATATGAGTGCATATGATATATAATTTTTGAAATAAAGTTCCATATAAACAACGATGCATTTCTTCCAAAAAAACTTATAATTTCCTAATAATGAATGCTAAGTGGACTATTCATGGTAATGAGAGATGGTTCATAGATGAATGACTTAGACCTTTTTAAATTATAATGCATTTGTTTCCTCAATCCATAACTTTTTATAAACATGTATTCTTAAATCAATTATTTGTAATTGCAATCATCTCATATAAGTCAATTTAAGGACAATGACTTCTATTTACCTATATTATGGATTTATATGAGTGTATAAATGTGATGTAATTTTTGAAATAAAACTTCATGTAAATAAAAATGTATTTTTAAGAAAACATAGAATTAATTGATAATGACTGTTAAGTGGACTATTTCTCATTGGAGATGGGTCATAAATGGATGTCTTTGAACTTTTGCACCTTATGACATTTGATCTCCCCATCTACAACATTTTGTAAATTTGTATTCTTAAATCAATTATTAGTAATAAAAATCATTTCATATAAGCCAACAAGACAGACATCTATTTATTGAATTTTATTTAATTATATGCATTAATACATGTATAAATGTGATATTTATTTTTGAAATAAAACCCTTTACCTTTC
The DNA here is from genome assembly GCA_010110895.2 of Picea sitchensis. Lineage (NCBI taxonomy): Eukaryota > Viridiplantae > Streptophyta > Pinopsida > Pinales > Pinaceae > Picea > Picea sitchensis. The sequence continues at coordinate 12,038 of SNQJ01S0152732.1, read as the reverse complement.
TTGCAAAAATAATTAGAATTAATTAATAACGAGTTCTAAGTGAGCTATTCAAACTTATGGGAGATGAATCACAAACGAATGATTTTGAATACATAATTAAACTTGAAAATTAATATCTTAATTTTCATAATTTATTTGTAGTTACATTAAACATTAATCATTAATAAATAAAAGAAAATGGAACATATACAAAGTTCAACTTAAAACCTTGAAAATTGTGTTTCAACATCTATATCTTATGCATTTAAAATTCTTATCATTTTCTCCTCCTTTTGGTGAAAGTAATGCTTAGCCATGGTTGTTTTTACTATGGTTGGTTGGAACTATTACATTAGGTCAGTGGTTTTCTAGAATTGACAATGAGGAGAGATTGATATCCATTTCTTGCATATTACTCTTCGAAGACCCTTGCTTCCACTGCCTACTAGTGTTGGTTCTCAGAGGCCACTCACTTACTTTGGTGCACACTAGGGATATCAATAGATTGAATTCTTCCATGGAATATATTAAGGATTTATAAAAAAACTCAATGTTGATGAAGTCTATGTAATATAATTTTTCCAAATTTAATGAAATATGTGTTAAGTCAGGGGTTTTTAAGTGGCCATTGTTCCAGGCTGAATTTGAGGGCTGAGGTGACATTATCTCAAGTTGTTGATGACATATTCCTGATGTACTCGTCAAGACCTTTCCATCGATGTGACTTGCGTCCGATTCCGACTACGTCTCTCCAGTGAACATTTTTGGGTTGAGTCAGCTGTAGTAGAGTCAAAGTCAAACTTTGACTTGGATATATTTCCAAAAATATTAAAAAATTAATAAAATATTTTATTGAATATTTTCAGAAAAATTGGAAATTTGGAGAGTGGGCAGGTAGCCTCATGCAGTTTGGGGAAATTTGGTTTTTTTAAAAAAATTGAAAAAAAAAACAAAACCTCCCTTCTCCCCTCTCCCAAGCCATTTTGACAGTTTGGCCAGAGGGGGGAGAGCTCTGCAATCGCAGTTCATGGCAACAGAGGGAGGTTTTTTTTGACAACAACAACAAATCAGCAATGGGCAGCTAGTTTCCATGCTGCCATCTCCAAGCCATTGACCAGGTAACCCATTATGCTCATTTCCAAAAAACCAATAAGATATGTTGCTGGTTGTTTTGAGGTTCTGCAAGAAGAAATTAGTTTTTGTTTGCCTGTTTCAAAAATGAGATTGCTTGCTGGTTCAGTCTGATGGATTAATGCTGAGTTTATTAAGGGTGTCTGTGTGCTAAAAGATGCAAAGGAGAGGGGATTCGAACCCCTCTTGGGCATCTTGCCCAAGCCTCCATGGCTCCTTTAAATTTTGAATTGTAAAGCTATCTATTGGAGGTTGCAGGCCTGGATATATCACTAGGAAGCCCTGGGCTTTGAACCCCAGCCCTCCCCTTTTCCTTTGCCCAAGAACCTCAAGAAATTACCCAGAAATTCAAGTGGAGGGCAGGGGGTTTGAACCCAAAACCTCCCCTCCATTCTGCTGGTGAAAAACCCACTTTGCCTATAGTTTTCAATTTTAATTTTTAAATAGTGGCTGGCCACCTGTCCACCACCACCACTGCGCGCAACACCGTTCCTCCCTTCGCATGCTCCTCGGCCTCCTCCATTCCCTCCATGCGCAGGTCTCTCCTCCTCTCTCCACACCGCGGGCTCCTCTCTCTGTGCGTGCGACCCACACACCCTCGCCTCCCTGCTACCACTCATAACTCTCCTGCGCGCACTCTCCACCACCCTCTACCACTGCACCACCTCTATGTACCACCTCTGCATGCACCCCTCCTCCACTCCTCTCATGCTCCCTTTCGCTCACGCGCGTGCCCACCAGGCCTAAACCCCAGCCACCTCCCATTTCCCACTCTGCGCGTGCCCCTGTACCACTACCTCCACCCCCTGTTTCCACTTCTCCCACGACTTACCTCCATTCCCCCACATCCCTTCCGCACTGCGCTTCACCACCACCACCGCACATACCTCTCTCCCTCACATTCGCTCCTCCAGCCACCTCCTCCTTCTCTTCTGCGCGTCCCCCTCCCACACTGCCATACCTCCACCTCCACGCAGCTCTTCCACCCTCTACCTCTCATCTCCCATGCGGCCTCCAACTTCGCAGCCCCCTTCGCTCTACGCGCGTTGCCCACACCCTCGGCCCCTTCCCTCTCCTCTCTTCCACCGCCCATTCCCTACCCCAGCGCCAGTGCCAGCACCTCCTCCATACCCGTGGGATTGGTAAGGCCACGCCCTGGTCTCCCATGTGACCAGGGGCGAAGGCTCGGGAGGGGCTTTTGTGTTTTTTGGGTTGTTTAAATTTCAAATTTAATTTAATTTAATTTTTTAGTTTTATTTTTAATTTTACATTATAATATTTTTTAATTTTAAATTTAGTTATGAATATATTTTTATGTTTGTAATTAAAAATATTTTTTAAAATATTTTTATAATGTTTAATTAAAATAGAAATTAAATTTTAAATCAAATTTAAAATTGTTTTGAACCATATAGTAAAATTAAATTTCTTTCCCCCTAAAGGTCACTGGACTTTTTAATTGCATAACTTCTCGGTACAGAGGCGGATTTTCGCCCGTAAATAGTCAAAACGACCAGGACAAAGTCTAGAATACACCCATGCCATTCACCTCAGCAAATTCGGCCCGGATTTTCATTGACATGTCCCAGAGTGACAGGTACTCAGTTTGGCCCTACGAGCATGCACCAGAAGAAGCCTAATTGGGGGCCTCCGAGGTCAAATTGGGCCCGGTGAGGGAAACCCATTTCAACTACAGGTATACAGGCCTGTAGCAGCCTGTCAATTCTAGTGTCCAACCCGGAATTTCACCCCAATTCCAAATCTTTTTCCTGATCAGTCCATTGGCCAGCTCCATCCGCATACCTTCCCGGGGCCATATCTCACTCATTCGGAGTCGGATTTGCACCAAAAAAAAGGTAGAGGAAAGGTAGTGGATAGAGATACAACATGGAAATAGTAAAGAACATATTTGGGACTGTTTGGTATAGAGGAAGAGCCTCTCAAATTTTAGGACCAAGGGGTCCTCTTACCGAAACAAGCCCAAATCAAAGCCATGTGTTAGCCAGCTCACAGGGAAACTTATAGGCAGCAAAAGGGGGGCATAATCAGGTCTAAAAAGTGCCTGAACAATGGGCATTTCCTTACTTACAATGACCAAAGCCCAAAGTCCCCTTGCCCTCCAAAGCAACTCAGCAATTTCCCACACCTTGGGCCTTCATTCCGGTGAATTCGGTAGCCATGGATGACTGGATATTGTCCTGAAACACATTACCTACAGTTGCAAAACATGGCAGCAATCAAAGAGCATTTGGGATGGCACAAATCCCAAGGCAAATGATGATGTGGCATATCAAGCTTTGTCATTTTATGAAAAATGACTTTTTGTAATATAAACTCTCGTATGATTTACTTTTGGCATGTAATTATTATGTAATTGAAGGGTCAAGTCAAATCTGATTTGATCCCCTTTTTGGATAAGATTCCCTTTTGGATAAGGTTTCCTTTTTGGATAAGGTTACTTTTTGTAAAAAAGGACAAAAATACTTTAGGGTTGGTCCACTTGTCACTTTTCCAAAAGTGACAAGTGTTTTGTGACCTAACCCTAGGCCTTCCCCTCTCCTTTATAAATAAGAGGGTTGGCATTGTAAAAAGGAGGATGAATATAGTAACAAAGCTCTGCTGAAATTTATAAGGCTCTTAGTGTGTGTGTACTTGTTGAATTTTAGTTGTCGGATGTGTCAATTGTTGGTTAAGGGTTGAGGGGTAGTGGTAAATGCTTGATATGTTAGCTATCTTCAGGAGGGATTGGTTAGCTAGGTGTTTGTTGTTGCTTCATTGGATTTAACTTGCTCACTTTCATTTTCTAACAACTTGGTTTAATTTGTTTAATGTGTTTTAGTGCAGATTTTCTAAAGTATTCAATTGTTTTCATCCTTAGCTAGTGGCTGGGAGTCCTAGGGCCCCTTAGGAGAACCCTTAAATAGACCTCATAGTTGGCTGTCCATACTTGTTTGCTTCATATCCTGTTATGTTTTCTTACCATTAACCTTGCTGTCCCAAACAAGAAAATTGATCATTTTGGTCAATTTCCCCCCATAGGACAACCATCTTAGTTGGTTGTTATATACTTCTTATATGTAAATTTCTGTTATGTTTATTTTAGTTTTTTCCATACATAAATACTAAAATTTTGTTGTTTGCCTGCAAGGATACATCTGGTCACCCATTCTGCTTCTCTTAAGCAGTTGGGGACCACCTAGAGACCTGTTTGAGGCAAAGGGGCCAGGAGGGAAGCGAAGAAAAACACACATTTCAATCGGTAAATCCTATCCAATCACTCTCATACACACTTTAATTATCACTTACACTCACTCCAAAAAATTTCTGATATACATATCAATGTTTATATGTTCGATTTGTGTAAGTAGTTTGGCTGGTCCACTTGTGAATTCATGCTAAAAATCTGGTTAATACTTCTGTAGATAACAATCACATCTTTTGTATTTCAAACACTAAATTTTCAATCCCCATACAAGGAGTTAGTTAGGGCTTTCATGCATATGGCGGCTTTGTCGCTCGCAAAAAGTCTCAACCCGTTCCTTTGGGTTGAATGTTGTAATTGTTATGTTGTAATTATCTAATCTTGTTACATTTTCATTGTATCATATTTTCGCTCAGTAATCTACAGGTGGTTGCCCCAAAAAGGGGCCATGCATAATCAACAAGCTAAATATATGCAAAACTCCGCAAATAATACTTGAAAACAATTTAGGGGTCCGCCCCATACACAGAAAACAAAAAAACTTATATTATTTCGATATTTACATACACATATTATCTAGCCATGACATATATGTCACTTATCTATTTTCTTGTTTCATGTATATAGTTTCAAAATAGATTTCAATTTCAATAACTAGGAGGCACACTTGTGAAAGTAAGGCGTGACCTCGCCACGTGGATGGTCTGGTATTTCATTTTATGCAATTTCAGTTTCATAGAATATTAAGAGTCAAAGCCAAGGAGTCTTCATCAGGAGCCCCTTGGAAGTTGTCTAGTTAGTATAAGTTGAGTGGTCTTCCCTCAGTACCACACGGTCAAGGAGTTGATTAGCTTAGCTCATTTGGAATACTACTCTGCTTAGGTAAGCTCAGCAAAAACCCTCTTTAGGGGGGTCCTGAGCCTCTTCCTTTTTGCAGGTATCCTTCTTCCATCCAAGCGAATTTAAGAGCCTGAAAGCGCTAGTGACGAGAAGTGGCTAACCCCTACTTCTATGAACTGCATGGGGAACTCTTCAACCTAACCACCATGGACTACTAGGACTACTCTTCTTATACTGGTTGGCATATTTCCGGGATGTATTTGCCTGATCGAGATAACCTTTAAAACAGTGTGGTGGCCAAGGCATGTGATAAAAACAAAATTGACCAATAAAATACCTTTAAAGTCAACCTTTTGTCATTCTCCCTTTTAACTCATGAACCAAAACTGAAGTTGTGTATACTTTCCCTTATATCATAGCTGTAACAACTTGTTATAAAGCTGTTCATCCACTTTTACATCCCTTTTTTGATTTAACAATTTTTCGGGATCACTTCCCGGGTCACCCCGGGGGGTATCAAGCGATTCTAGGCTTGTTTCCCTGCCTTGAAAGCTTTGAACAACTTGTTGTTTGCAATTTACAGCCATTTAAAGGTACTTGGCTGTAGCTTTTAAACCCCCTTTTCACCCTTGTTTCATACCCTTTTACTTAAAGCATTCATTGGTTATTTACCCAGGATATCGGTTTACCCCGGTGACCCATTCTAGGACAGTTTTCAACACTTTAAGGAAGTGAACAACTCGCTGTCCACTCTATTTAGTTCACTGTCCTAAAAATCAACAAGCTCATTTTCATCCCATTCTCCATAATTTTCACCCCCCGGGCCATTTCGGCCATCCAGGAAGCTAAGGAAGGATAACACCCAGGGTGGGTGGTCCTGAGAACGACTTCTTGTAAGTCTTTAACCTTTCTTCTTCCCCCTTCTTTACCACCTCAGGCGAAGGACCACCTGAGGTGCAGGTAGTCTATGCCTAATGCCGAGCTACCAAAGGGGCTGTAACTAGCTTCATAGCCGGATAGGTCGAATCCATCCCTACAGACAGATTTTGCTTATAACACTCATAAATACCCCTGGGGTATTTTATAGTCCCAATGGTAAACAATAAACTTGTAAAGTCCAAACCTCAACTTAAAGGTCGTCTTAGGGAAATCATCCTCCTTGATCCATAACTGGTGATATCTTGATCGCAAGTCGATCTTTGAGAACACTGTTGCACCCTTCATTTGATTGAACATATCATCAATCCTCGACAACAAATATTGATTCTTGATCGTGGCCTTGTTCAATTGACAGTAGTCAATGCAGAGCCTCCACGACCCATCCTTCTTTCATATGAAAATAATAGGTGCACCCCACGGTGACATGCTTGGACGTATCATTCCTAGGTCCAACAACTCCTTCAGTTGCATTATCAACTCCCGTAACTCCGGGGTTGACATCCGATGAGGCGTTCTAGCTATCGGTTCGGTTCCTGGTTTTAGGTGTATAGTAAACTCCAATTCCCTCTCCAACGACATCCCAGGTAACTCCTCCAGAAACACGTCCACAAACTCTCTCACCACCGGAAGGTGTTCTAGTCCTTCCGCTACTCCCTTTTCGTTTTACACAAGGATCGCATAAAGATTACACCCCTTGCACATGCTCTTTCATAACTACAAGGAAGAGATGAACATCAGGGAAACTCCCTGGTTCCGACCTACAATCATGCGTCTTTGTCCCTCATCATCGACCAAGCTCAACCATTTCGTCTTACAGTTGAGTATCGCCTCATGCGATTCCAACCATTCCATACCAATCACGACGTTGTAAGATCCTAAGATCGTGACGTATAGGTTGGCCCTGGTGACAAACTCTCCCCGGTTAAGAATACAACCCGTAATCTTTCCTCCAAACTTTTTTTGGCTCCTGAGGCCATCTCTACGAAGTTAACTCATCCTGTTTGACTTCCCTTACCTTAATCCTTTTTAGCCTTGCACTGAAAATGAATCTCTCGGTCACACCAGGATCTATCAAAATACTAAAGGTCTGGTCAGCGACGATACCTGTCGTCTCGAGCACAGTCGACTGATGCTCTGCCTGGCGGTTATTCACTGTTGCAAGAATTCGATGGGCCTTGCCTATATTTCCCACGATAGAGGGTTCAACTGATTTGGATGCTCTAGTCCTCTTCACTGGGTCGTCGCACTGGAAATGTGGTTCCCCACATTCCAACATACTTTCTTCGGCCCAGTAATCCTGGTAACCGAAGTAGAAGCTGAATTCTAACACCAAGGCTAACTCAAACTTGTTGACCATAAGTTTCTCGGTAATTTGGGTGCATATCATACTGAAGTAGGTCCAAAACGAGCCTCGTACTCAGGCCTCGTGCACTTACCTTGTCACCAGGCATCGAACTCGTTGAGCTGACGCTCAATGAATTCATCAGAAGATACCTCTTCTTGGAACCATTCCTCGAACAGTTCCCATGACATGTCGTTGACGACCATGTTCAAAAGTGGCAGGAGTGTCTTCTGCCATAGAAGAGCGCTCCCCTGCAGTTGAAAGACCACCCTGCGGACCTTCAGGCTAGAGGTTGTAACCGTGAAGTGTGAAGCACAACACCTTGCTCCACAACCGTGCCTCGACAACACAACCATCTGCGAAATTCATGGGCTTGAGAACTTATCTCTCTCGAGTTCTTGGTGGATGCTAATGGTACTAGCTAGGGCACGATGTGGACCCTCAGGGGTAGAGGTGCTCCGACCTCATCTCAGTATTGATGATGAATCAAGGCCCTTGAAAAACCTAGAAGGGCCTTGTCAGACCATGATCATCCCTTACAGCAAGCAAATCCATCCCAAGGACTTGTTCCTCCCCATGGGGGGTTCGACTCTGAGGGTGCGAGAACTTTTGGAGGCATCACAACTCCTTCTGCGACACCACATTGTGAACCTCTGAGGTGTCCTTTAAACGAGATCACCGGATGATCTTGTTAGATTTTTTAGCAAAACTATAATGATACTCAAAGTTTACTGCAGTGGAAAGCATGGCGATCCATAGTCGTAGGGTTGAACCTGCTCTGATACCATATGTAACATACCTCCCATTTCGTTACGACAACAAGCCTCACATAACAAGTGCAATTTTTTTTTTTTTTTTTGTGTGTGTAGGAAGTTAAAATGACATTATACTCAACATTGTAACACGATGATGAACACAATGCATGAAACTCACGGAACAACAACATAACGGCCTAACATAAAAGAACATCAAGCACCTGGAAGCAATGTATGGCATTCAACTGACGAAGAATAATAATGACTACCCACCCGTCCTACCCTGCCATGGTTAGGACCTCCAGGACACATAAGCAACGCTCAAGCCCAGGTTCCCATCAATTTTGACCATTTAAGGTCTCAAGGCTGGCGACTGTTCTAAGGAACAAGGAGGTGTCTACATCCTGCCTGACACAAGCAAACCAAGCCAACTAAGCTAAGGACAAACATCCTAACAACCCCCATCCACCCAAATTGGATTGTACAAGTAACTAGAACCCTTATAGTGAGCAAACCAATCACATTAAAAGTCACATAACGAAGTACAAACATTACTTAAAATAAACAACGACACCCTCAACGGGAAGCTCAAGCTAAAAACGACTTCGTCAACAACCCAACCATTAATCATGGCTAAATGGTCGGTATCTATGATTAAAAATAACATCAATTACAGATCAATTAACCAGTCTAATTTACATCTATTCACCTATTTGCAATTCTAAATTAACCTTAAAAGCGAACAAGTGGTCAGTCTAAATCACAACTAGTCAAAAATTGTACAATCATTAAGTGCAACTTAAATTGAGCGGGTCTATAATACCATCTCGCCATTCATGTACCATAAGATTTCAACCTTAAGTGTGAATCATTTTATCTAGTCTACTTAAGTCCATAATTACAATCCACATTAATAAGAAACAAGTCTAGCATACGACTTCGATACACATCTCAATAATTATAAGACTAAACTACGGTTTAATACAAGTCTAACTGATAATTTAGTTACAAGCTGAGTTGGATGTAAGGCAAAACACAAGTCTAAGGTGTAAGTTAAATACAAGTCTAAATTGCTCATTGAATACAAGTTCATATTACGAAAGAATTACAACCTAAATTAACAACTTTAAAATACATAACGATATTAACTATATTGTTATGTATGACATTATTAATGTAACACCCTTCTGTAGTGTTACTTACATCATGCAAGTCCATCACCTAGAAAACTCTGTTGGCAATTAAATGCAATGGTGGTCTAAATTATACAAGTGGTTGTTGTCCATTTCAATGCAAATTTTAAAGTTGTTCTGCAGTTATAAACAAGAACCATTTCTACTCTATTCAATGCAAATTTTTACTGCTATAATGCGGTTAAAGATTAAATGCCATTCAGAGCCCAACAATGCAATTGATGCTATCATTAAATGCTAACAAGGAACAATAAAAGTTAATGCCGAAGAATAACAACACAGTCCAGATCATTAATGCCAACTAAAATCGCTATCAGGTAATGTGAGGAAAGGAAACGCATGGGCAACAGACAACACTTTTTAGGAAAAATTAAGTCTTAAAGAGTAAAATCGCCAAGGTAACAGATAATTGTTTTCCAAGGCAATTAGCAGTCTACCACAGAAAAATCAAATCAAAAACTTCAAGGTGATTTTCAAGGCAACAAAATGGCTGTACCACATCTCAGCAGCACACAGTGCACAGTGGTGGAAACTCATTCCCAATCCCAACAATGCATTCCAAATTAGATGAAAGGACATGGTCAATCGACGACAAAACACAGACACCAGCGAAAGGAAAAACACTGTCACAGTTTAAAGGCCAATTCGTGGTCATTTATTGCAATTTCAGTCACATTATCAAGGGAAAATTGTGGTCAATTAAGGCAGTGACAGAGTCATCCGTTTTAAAAGAAATTCAAGGGCGTGTAACAACAAATCTAGTCAAGCTTTTTAGCATTAATTTGTGGGCATTTACAACAACTCTTTCATCATTTTAAATAGTAAAAATTTGTGGGCAAACAATCGACAAAACGGTCAACATTTCGGAGGGAAAAAACCAAGGGTAATTACAGCAAGCTCTGGCAACATTCTAAAGGAAAAATCGTGGGTAATTACAGCTAGCTCTGGCAACATTCTAAAGGCAAAATTGTGGGTATTTAAACAACATTCAAAGTCAACTTTTAAAGGAAATAATCGTTGGCATTAAACAATGGTATCAGACAGGTTTTGAATGGCAAAACGTGAGCATTTAAACAACGATCTTAGACATGTTTTGAATACTAAAATCGTGAACATTAAACAATGGTCTCAGTCACGTTTTGAATGGAAATTTGTGAGCATTTAACCACAATCTCAGCCACGTTTTGAATGGAAAAATCGTGGGTAATTAATCAACTATCATAGTCTCATATTAAAAGGGAAAACCATGTACATGGACACACCAGAAGGGCATTAATGGCTATCTGTAATTAAAATATGTAGAATGATGTGCCCAAAATGCACCAGAAGGAACTCCATGTTGCCAACATCATTAGAAAGGGAAAAATGCTGGCCAAAATGCAGAGATGGATATGAATTCGTTTTCCTTTGTCAGGATACCAATGCCACGCAGACAAGAATACAAAAAAAATGTTTTTCATCTCTTGGACACCAATATAAAATGCAGATAGGAAATCAAACATTCTTCCCATTGCCAAAGTACCAATACAATGCATATAGGAACACAAAAACGTTTTTCATCTCCCGGACACCAATATAAAATGCAAACCTGAAATCAAATTTTTTTTTTTTTTCATTGCCAGATTACTCAAAAATTTGCAGACCGGAAATCAATTCTTGCTTCCAATGCCATAACCCCAATACCGTGTAGACAACAGTAAGAGAACGCAAGGATCTGATGGGAAAGGTCATGGAATGGTTGCCAGGGTTTTTATCAGTCAAGGCATAGAGAAAACCAACCAGGACACAAGATAATCCACACGTAGAGGTCGTTGCCAGATGGCGGAATCAACAATCAACCAGGGACAAACATCAAGGGTAGACGACTAATAGGTTCATCCTTCACTCATCATCCTCGCACAGAAAAGCAAGGCGTTGAGATCCATAGGTATTTTAACACTAAGGCGACAACCATAGATCAGGCTCCTGGCTGTCTACTCAGGCGAAGACTGGCGAGCTAGGGACGAAAGCTAAGCAACCACGAAGGACACAATCAACACAACAAGGTGGTCTAGACATGCAGGAAAACGAAGGCCATGGGAGTCAACAACCATCGAGCTAAGCTAAGGAAAGTTTCAGTCACCAATTTAAAAAAAAACATCATTTTACTTTTACATTAAATAAGCAGATCCAAGCATAAGTCCTAATACATTCTACCATACAAAAATGAAGAGAGTGTACTGTTACCTGATCGCCCGCTCCGAATGAAGTCCCGCGCGCTCCATGCAACTTACGCTTGCCGACCGTCGAGACTTCACCGGTACCTCCCAGCCAATGCTAGGGGTACTCTTCTTCCCTCTTAGCCCCCCAAGCCGCAAAGGGACCACACACTCACTATCCAGATATTTCGACTAGCTCCTAGCTTGCCTCGCAAGGCCGAACTACCACTCCTCACTAAGCTGGGTATCCCAACTCCCACAAGTTAATTCAGTCAAGTAGATATTTCTGCAGCGTAACGTTACACAAACAGAAGATGATCCAACCTCCATCTCCTCCCTTCATTATATAGAGTTTCGTGGTTCCTTACTTTCCTAAAATCTTGTTTAATTAAGTTTTTAAAATTTAATTCCTAAAAATTCCTCCCCGTACAAGTGTCACCCATCCCCTTCATTCCTCCA
>SNQJ01S0152731.1:37248-48139 GCA_010110895.2 Picea sitchensis | reverse complement strand
TGGATCCTGTCATGAGAATTGAACCAAACGGTATCCAAACCCTCCTCTTATACGACGATGCAAGAGGAGATTTGGAGAGAAGTGGCTGGCTCGTTTTCATTAGGAAGTTTCAGGGTTTCAATTTACAGGTTGCCTAAGAATTCACTTTCTCCTTTGATGGTTGTAGAGCGAAAGTTGGTGTTGTGAAACTGGAAGTTACCGAGGAGTTTCTGAGACAAGCCACAGGGTTACCAACAAGCGGTCATACATGGTTTAAAAACACAAAAGTGGAAGAAGTTCCTTGGACCCTGTTGTTTACATCTCGGAAAATAACAAGCTGTGATAAAGGTATGCCCATTTCATTCCTAAAATCTCGGTGGCATGATTTGCTCGCTTTGGTAAAGCAATTTGTTACCTGTGAGGGGCGTTTCGGGATTGTATTTTTGTACCATTTGCATCTGCTTATGAGTTTTATGGATTTCCCTTTGAATATGCCATATTACTTTCTCAAGAGTCTTTATAAAATGGGGAAAAGATACAAGAAACACTGGTCAGACTCTAGCCTTTTTCATCACGGCCTAATTAAAATCTTACTTGTGCATCCGTTAGAATCGCAGAGTGATAATTGGGACTCGTTTGTATTGAGAAATGGTTTCTCTAATCCAAATATTGATGAGGTCGTTAAGCCAATGGTTGAAGAAACCCTAACCTACCCTACAATGCCCCTCTCACCCATCCAAGCCTGTGTCTCGCCCCCCTATAGCAAACCCTTAATCAATTCAAAGGTTTTTCAATAGGTCTATGAGCAGGTTATACATCCTACTGACTATGTTAAAAACTTAAAGAAACCTACAGGGAAGAAATCTAAAAGAAGTGTTGATATAAATTTTAAGAACAAAAGGGCTGGGAGATTGATATCACAGAGTCTTCGTAACAAGATGAATTCTCATGCAAACGTGATCAATATGATCAAGGTTAATGAGAGTTCTGAGTCTGAAATCAACAAATTCCTTGCAGAGGAAGACCCTTTGTCATTCGAGCCATACCCTGATCGACCCTATAACTTTGTCGATAATTTACCTCCCTGTTTGAAAGACAATCTAGATTTTCCTGGTGTCAAGCTTTGCAATGAATCTACTATTCGTATGGAGGGTGCTCCAGTCCACAATATTGTTTGTTCTAATGCAACCATCGCACAGTTAAAGTGTGAGTTCTGTCTATCATGGATTGATAGATATTATACTGATATCCCAGTTCTACAGTCACGGGTTAAGGCTTTAAAAGATCAGGTCGATGTTTTAATGAGCGAAAACTTGAGGCTCGAGTCAGTTATTCAATGCAAGGAAAAACGTATGAAGACCACATGTCATGTAATATTTAAAAATGTTGAGGCTGCTACAGCCATTGTAAATTCCAAGGTTTCATGATACGATTTGATTGCATGGTTAGAGGTATGATCTTTTAAATTAATAGCATGTTTGTTTTAGTTAGATTATTTGGTTTGTTGAATAAACTATATTTCATTATTAAATTAGTCTATTTTATTCACTAAATAAAATGAGATTTCATTTGTTAAAATAACTAGCTACAAAATCGCAAGATTCTGTAGCCAGTTATGTTAATTCGAATTGTGTAAATTAATGACAGAAAATGTATCTGAAATCTTTCTATTTTTCTTTTCTCTCAGGATATTCGGGGATCCATGATTTCAAAATTGATTTGAGGCACTCTTGAGACCTTCCAGTCATATCTATGATGTATTTTGAATGAACATAAAGGAACTGTTGTTAGTTTTGGAGGATTTAGTAAGATCAGGGTGGTTGCATCCCCCTTTATTTTTGAAATAAATATTTGATCTTAGGAACATAAACAATTATCTTTCCTGAGGCCTTTATAAACCTATCATTTTGTAAATAGATGCATCTTGGCCTGGGGCTTATTGTGAACAATTTATACTCGAATTTAGACATAATCAATATTTACTTTATGCTTTAGTCATCTGTGGATGTGGTTATGATCTATATTTTGTTTATCTTGGAAATTGAATGACTGTAGATAGCTTTCGTCTTCACAGGTTGTTTTGGTTGTCAAGATAGTTTTCTTCATGGTTCATGATTTTATGCTTCAGTTTTAGCAAAACAATTGAATGATATTTCAATTCACGTTATGAGGTTTACCTTACATATTTCGATTGATTAAATGCATGCTGTAATTGTAGGATTTATCCCATGTGTTATCGCTTGTGATCTATTATATTGCTGTAATTATTTTGTGTCTTATTGTTTTATCAATTGAATACACCAGTCAACGCATAGTTTGGCCTTTGCACCAAATAGAGTTAAGATGCACAACAGATTTATCTCGTGGATGGACTGATGCATGATTTACGCAAACAGTTGGACAAATACTCTTCAAATGATTAATAGTTTAGTTTATTCTTTTATTTCATTTGCTTGCTTATTATGGGAGTTTTTATATATAGTATAATTTTCGCTATCTATATCTTCCTGTTTGATTAAGTAGTTTAATATTTGACATTGTGAATGCATATAAACAAGAAAACAAATCAAAAACAAATAATACTTTTGCTTTCTTTATTATTGTCGTTAAAAGAACCATTTTACATTCGATTTTCTATGAGTTCAGATTAAAACTCATTATTTGTATATGTTGTATATATGATAAATAGAACTATTATATAAATATTAATTAGATAAACTACATATATATATATTTAGATGTACATATATATTTCAACGATTATTATGTAGTAATTTATTGCATTTCTTTTAGTTATTTTTCGCTTCCCTTAGGACTTTAGATTGGCCAACGGATCCATTAAACCCATCAGAGTGAATTAATCCAAACGACTTGGGTTAATTGGACAACCCCGGACTAGATTCACTCTTCCAATTGACGAGCGGTCAATTTCACCCGTCAACAAATGGCGCTAGAAGGAGGGCCTGAATACTATTAATGGCATGAGGAGTTCACAAGACTCCTCCCTCACCTACCTTCTCACCTATAGTGACAAGAAGTCGTTATGACGACAACATTGTCCCTCAAACAACAACCACATCAAATGACAATCCATGGGTTACCGTTGAACCAGTAACTCCAAACCCCTCAGGGGTCGACGTACAAGAAATCATTCGTCAATCCCTCATAAGGACGCACAGTGCCTTGGCCCGTATCAGACAACCAGGTCAGCCTTTGAACCAACCATTAGACTTCTCTGATATCAGGGAGAAACTTGAAGGTACTGATCTTACCCTAAAACCTACGGATCCAGATCACATCCTCACTCCCGCAATAGGAGGATCTGGTATTCCACCATCACCACCCCCTTCATCTCCTTCTTCTTCCGGAGAAGAATCATCAGACGAAGGCAGTTCTTCATCTCAGCCTTTGACACCACCCACACCTATGGCCAATCCAAACAATCCCGCCAGACCTTGGCTCGATCAAGATGCAGTGGCCATACCTGGGCCCCAACATCCTTTGCCTAAACATCCGGAGAAATGGCTCCCTAAATTTGACCCAAATTTCAAGCAGATTGCTGAGGATCATATCAAAAAAATCATGCTATCCATTAGGCTCCGTAGTGTTGAACACAAAGACGTAGTTTGTAGACTTTTTCCCTCAACCTTTGAAGGCAATGCCTCTACCTGGTACTTTTCCCAACAATGCCACACCATTGTGTCATGGGATAAATTCGAGTCCTGTTTCCTTGAGAAATTTGGAGACGAAAAATCTCCTGAATTCCTAGTCATGGAACTCTCTAGTTTAAAGATGAACCCCAAAGAAAGATAAAAGACTTTAATTAAAGGTTCCTAACATTAAAGAATCGAATCCCCACAGACTCAATGCCTACCGAAAACCTTATCGTCGCATACTACACAAAAGCCTTACACCAAAACATAGCCATTTGGGTAAAAAGGTCCAAGAAAACCACATTGTTAGAAGCCTTCGAAGAGGTGAGTCAAATTGAGAAAGATATTCTTAGCCTAAAATACAATATTTGTAAGGAGGCAGAGACTACTTCAGCCTCCAAGAAGAAAATCAAAATTCTTCCTAGACCTCCCCAAAACAAAACTCAATCAGATAGTTCAGAGCTAGAAAACTTACAGAAGGTCGTTCAAAAGTTGTCTAATCAGGTTATAGATTTGAGAAGATCGGCTGAAGAAGATTCTTCAAGCAAAGGGCCTTACAAACCCCCTTTTAGAAAGCCTTTTCCTACAAACCAGCCTAACTCAAATTATGAAGGTCTAAATCTAGAAAACTTACAATTTGCTATTCAGACGATTCTAGAGGCACATGATAACTTGATTCCTTCCGAGATTCCCGAAGACGTGGCTGAACAAGAGATAGTGGAAGAGGACGAATCCTCTCCCAACATTTTCAGGCATTTTTCAGATAGCATTTTTCAAGCTAATTTCGAAACAGTGCATCCTTACAATACCAGGAGCAAGACAAAAAATAAATCTTCTTCTGAAATCGGAACTAATGCACCTAAAAAATTGTCTAAATCAATTGAAACTAAACAGAATTCAACAACCCCGAGTTTAGAGTATGATTTGATTGAGGATCTCAAAAACTTAGAGCTAATATTTGTGTTTACGAATTATTGAAATTCCCTTTTCTTCTGCAAAAGATGCTGCAAAATATTGCAGAAAACAACAAAAACAACAATCTGAACAACAACAAACTTGCTGAAAACAACCCCAAAACACCTCAAAAGGTCTCTGTCAAAACAACACCAGAGTCTTCTGATAAAAGAGACCCTGCTGTAAAAATTGTAACAAATGTAGATAAACTAGTTTAAGGGGCTGCGACTAAAAAACAACAAACTTCTGCTGTTAATACTCGCAGAAATGTCCCACCCTTTTTGTTGACTTTTGAATTTTTCAATAGGAATGTACATAACTGTATGGTAGATTCAGGTGCTTCGTCAAACGTAATGCCTTGGTCTGTCTGCAAAAAAATCAATGCCGAAGTTCGACCTTCAAGCCTGAAGATTATTCATCTTGATCGAACTAGTGTTAAAGTAATAGGTGAATTAAAAAATGTGCTTATCAGATTATCATCTAATCCTAAAGTCCATCAAGTTATTGATATTATTGTCGTAGATATCCCAGAAGTATATGGTTTGTTTTTAAGTAGAGATTGGTCCGAACAACTACATGGCTATTTTGCAACGGATTGGTCTCACTTGTGGTTGCCCGAGAATGGAAAGCCTAACAAAACTAATGTAAATCGTGAGCATTATCTTAAGTTCACAGTAACCGATTTAAATGATCCTAATGAACCATTCACTACTTCCGCCAACTCACCTGAAATACAGGGGATGGACACTTTTTTCGGTAATTTCATGGCTGAAACTTCTACCATTACTAACCCGGAACAACAGTTTGAAATTATGACATGCACACAGTCAACATCCTTCTCTCATCAGGCACATGCACCTGACGAAAATCAAATCTGGTCTCTTTACTTCGATGGATCTAAATCTAAGGAAGGAGCTGGTGCAGGGTGCGTTCTCATTGATCCAATAGGTACAAAAATTTGATCGGTTGCCAGTTAGAATTTTAATGCACAAACAATTTGACTGAATACGAGGCACTAGATTCAAGGATTCAGGAAAGCACTAGATTCAAGGATTCAGAATTTGACTCTCTTTGGTGATTCAAAAATTGTGGTTAGACAGGTAAAAAATTCTATCCACTGTTTATCTCCACACCTGAAAAGCTATCAGACTGAGTTATGGAATTTAATGAACACATTTTCTGCATTTAACATTAATTCTATTCCCAGATTGAATAATTCTGAGGCTGATTTGTTAGCTAATGTCGCCTCAAAATTTTTTCCTGCAAAAGGCCTTTCTCCGAATGCGTTTTCCGTCGAGTTGTTGTTCAGAACATCCGTCTTGGACAACATCACAAATTGGAGAGTCTTCGATGACGATCAACAAATCATTAGTTTTCTGCACATGGAAGAGACTTTCCAAGGTGCAGCCATCGACGAAGGTACCCACGGCGAAAACCTTCGCAATTTTACGGTCATACTAGATCCAAGATCCCCAGAGTCTACATCGGATATGGTAAACTCTATCCCAAAATCTGTGGTTAGATTAGAATTTTTTTATGATCTTCACGATAAATTCAGAAAATCAGTGAATTGTAAAACGAATAGTTCTTCCTTGACACATGAAAAAGTAAATCTAGGAACTAAAGATAACCCACAGTACATCAATTTGGTGTTGGGATGTTCTAAGCAAGAAAAGACAACATTTATTAAGTTGTTTAAGGAATTTAAAGTTGTCTTTGCTTGGACGTACGATGATTTAAAAACCTTTGATCCTAACATCATACAACACATTATCCCCATGAAACTCCAAACCCAACCTTTTCAACAAAAATTAAGAAAGACGCACCCAAAACTTGAACCGACAGTCAAGAAAGAACTAAACAAACTCTTGAATGCTAAAATAATCTTCCCGATAAGACATACCCAGTGGGTCTCTAATCTTGTCCCTGTAAGGAAGAAGAGTGGTGAAATCCGACTATGTGTCAATTTCTAAAATTTAAACCAAGCGTTTGATAAAGACAACTACCCTATCCCTCCCATGGAACAGATCAACAAGTATCCAGTTCTGAAAGATTATCGCTGCTGGATGGTTTTTCAGGGTATAACCAAGTCCTTATGTCTCCCCCAGATCAACTCAAAACCACTTTCCATACTCCATGGGGTACCTACGCTTATAGAAAGATGCCCTTTGGTCTCATAAATGTCGGTGCCACTTTTCAGAGAGCGATGGATATCACTTTCCGTGGCTTAATCAATCAATCTGTAGTAGTTTATCTAGATGACTTCACTGTCTTCTAAAAAAATAAAGGAGATCATCTAGCTCATCTAAGATCTGTTCTACAGTGATGTCGTAAGTACGACATTTCTTTAAATCCTAAAAAATCTGTCTTCGCATTAGAACAAGGTAAGCTCCTCGGATTCATTGTATCAAATGAAGGGATGATTATTGACCCTAAAAGGACCCAAGTCATTTCAAAACTGCTCCCTCCCTCTTCCAAAAAGTATATGCAATCTTTCTTGGGTCAGATAAACTTTGTTAGGAGGTTCGTCCCCAGCTTTTCAGAAATGGTCAGACCATTACAAAATTTAATAAAAAAGGATGTACAATACCATTGGGGACCTTTAGAAAGTTAGGCTTTTGACTCAATAAAAAAGGCTATAGTAGACGCTCCTTCTCTAATGAGCCCTGATTTTTTGCGAGACTTCACCCTCTACACATTTGCCTCTGATTGGTCTTATGCTGCTGTCCTAACCCAAAAGAATGATGAAAACAACGAAGTCCCAATTGCCTTTATGAGCTCAGCCTTTAAGGGAGCAAAACTTAATTACCCAGCAGTAGATCAACAGGCCTATGCTATTTTTAAAGTGGTAAAACACTTCCGATCTTATCTACTGAAATCTAGGATGAAAATCATTGTCCCTTACCCTGCTGTCAGAAATTTGTTAGTACAGAAAGAACTGGGTGAAAAAAGGGCAAACTGGGTCACCTCCTTACAAGAATACAACATAGAAATTACCCCAACGCAAATTGTTAGAGGCCAAGGTTTATGTAAATTGGTTGCTGATTCAGCTATAGGACAACAAAATGAAACTGATATGTTAATTCAATATCAACACAATCAAAATCAAATCTGCTATGCACAAAACTTTACTAGTCCTTGGTACGATGACATCAAGTTTTATCTTATGCTCGGATCAGCTCCCCGGCACCTTGATCCAAAAAAGAGGAGAGCACTGAGATTAAAATCTGCTTCTTTTCAGCTGGTAAACGATATTTTGTTTCGCCAAAATTTCGATGGAGTACTTATGCGCTGTCTTGAAAAAGATGAAGCATAAAAAGTCTTATTGGAATTACATGCAGGGGAAGCTGGTGGGCATTTCGGTGGAGACACCACTACCCACAAAGTATTAAGAGCAGGTTATTACTGGCCTACTCTTTTCAAATACGCCCATGCCTTATGCCACAAGTGTGTAATTTGTCAAAAGGCATCTGGATGAGTACAGAAACCAACATTCCCACTGCAACCAGTTTCGGTAGACTCCCCTTTTCAGCAATGGGGCCTCGATATTATAGGCCCAATTAACCCAACATCCTCGCAGCAACATAAATACATCATAATAGCCACAGATTATTTTACCAGATGGTCTGAGGCTATGCCATTAAAATCTGTAAACACCAACCAGGTAATATCCTTCCTGAATTCAAATATTATCACTCGTTTCGGTATTCCTGAATGCCTAGTATTTGATAATGCTTCCTATTTTTCATCTCTCGAAATGAGTGATTTCTCTTGAGAGAAAGGAATAAAATTAAAATACTCTGCCAGCTATTACCCTCAAGGCAATGGTTTGGCGGAATCAAATAATAAAAACCTGATCAATATCATCAAGAGAACGGTCTCCAAAAACCACAAAAACTGGCATAATGCACTATTTAATGCAATCTAGGCTGATAGGGTAACTCCTAAAATTGTTGTTGGTAATTCCCCCTTTTTTCTCGTTTACGGCAGGGAAGCGATTCTTCCACCGCATGTCCTTCTTCCATCTCTGCAGTTATCACAGAAGGTGCAAGAAGAAAACTGTCCTCCCTTGGAAAGTTGGATTAACGCTTTGTTGAAGTTAGAGGAAGTAAGGGCTCAAGCAAAACGAAAATTGGATCAACATCAACTCATTGTTAAAAACTGGTTTGATTCCAATTCTGCCTCTGACAAAAATTTTGAGGTAGGCGATCTTGTCCTTAAGTGGGACAAACCTCATGAGGGGAAATGAGAACATACTAAGTTTCAAAACTTGTGGTTGGGACCATTTTTAATTGCTGAAAAACTAGGTCCCAGTTCCTTTCACCTGCAGAATTTAGAGGGACAGCCAGACACCTTCCCAGTGAATGACCAAGCTCTCAAAAAGTATTTTACCTGATGACTCTCCCATACACTTTTTGTATATATTTTCTGTTTTGGTTTCCTTGCTGTTTGTTTTTCTTTGTTGGTTTGTTTTTTATTTTCATTTCTGTTTATCGGTCTTTCTTTTTGAAACAAACATGCCTACACCACGGGCTAGCTTAGACAAAGAAAACATAATACTTCCCCTTGAAAATAGCTGCTAAAGGTTGTCAGAACATTAATTTCCGTATTTCTCTGAAATTGTAGCCTGGTTAAAGATGACTTTTTGTTTGAAAGGCGTTTTCTCGGTTTCAATATACACTTGAAAGTATTCACGACCATATTTAAAAATCTTTCTACGATGTCCCTGTTCTTTAAGAGAGCAACTCAATGACGTCTCCCCGTCCTTGAAAATTGGTTTTATCAATGAACTATTTTTCAGATATTGATGAAGGTTTGATAGAAAAATTTAAAGGCCTATGGAAATATTAAGTTGTGTTAAAAAATTGGAATTTTCAGCGTCACCCCACTCTATTGAATATCTTTAAAACTATATCAGAATGTGAATAAACTCTCATAGAGTTGTGGGAAGTGTTTGTAAACCCGCCGGGACACTGAAAAAGTCTGCTGGCAGCGGGTAAATGCATGCATGACGCCAAGATAACTTCGCTGGGGTACTGAACAGGCTTGCTGGCAGCGAAGTGATATCAGGTAAAAGAAAATTCTCAGGTATAAACTTTGTGTTGGCCATAAGCATCCTTCGTTCTCATTTGAAATTTCTTGGATAGAATACAGACGTCAGGGTGGGTTAATTGACATCCCTGTCGAGGCTATGGACGCCTGCTGGCAGCAGTGGCCCTGTCAACAGTATTGGAGATTTTAACTTAACATCGTGGCTTTCTTTTGCCAAGTTTGTCACCAGTTTTCGTTTCTTTAAAAATAAAAGTTATCTGAAATTGGACTGCGTCATGATTATTTGAGATGTTCAAATGACTTTTCAGTTGTTCTTCAATTTGAAGTTTTTCAGATTTTTCTAACCTGAACTTGTTCGTGTTACAGAGATAACTGCTTCTCCCAGCATGTCGCCATTGTTGGCAGCAATAATATAATTGTTTTTTTTTTTTCNTCTACATAGCTGCCTAACCAGGGTCATGAAATTTTATTACTCTTCATGAGCAGTTTCCGAAACGACAGTTGTAAATTCTCGCTTCTCCCTATTGTCTATTCAAACTTTGTTTTCATGACTGAAAGCATGAAAACTTGCGACTGTGATTACCATTATGTTTTAAAATTTCATTGAAGGCAAATTGTTCATATAGTTTATTATGGAATTTTGATTCCTTGCCATGAATATATTACTGTCTTTGTTTTTATCCTTTCAATTCCAAGTATGCTTAAGAGGTTATTGGCTTTATGAACAAAGGACCCCCATGATTTGATTTTTTGTATAGTTTTGGTTTGATTCTTGGCTGCGTTTCTTTTACAAAACTTTTGATTTTTCAATTTTTGACTTACCCAAACTTTGTAATCAAACCCACGATGCGTGCACTTATTTTTGTTTTAATGATTTGGTCCTAGCTCGTACTGAATGCAAAGGTGGCATACGATTTGCAGACTGCCATCATTTCTAAGGATGGCCTTGGGTTTCACAAACCTCCTTCGCATGCGTTTTAATTAAACGTCCATCCCATCCTATGAGTCTTTACAACAACGTTCATTGTTGGGCTCGGGGTTATGGCTCTATTTTGTTTTCACAAACCCTCCCTGTATGCTGTTAGGACCATACAATGTACCTTTTTGCCCACACTTTTTGCTACCTTTACACCCTTGTTTCACTCACATTATCACCTTACCCTATCTTTCCAAAGGTATATAACTCTCTTCTCTTTACTATATGTTTAATCTATTTTGCATATAATTTTACATTACTCTCGTACTTAACCATT
>SNQJ01S0152731.1:22884-37238 GCA_010110895.2 Picea sitchensis | reverse complement strand
TATTATCAGTTTTTAAAGAAACCAGGGATGACTCAACACATTCAGCAATTACAGACATCAGTGTTTCAGGAGTGTCAACATTTCATTAAATCAACAGAGATTGTTGTCCTATAGGCAAATAACATGTTTTGGCAACAATCTACTGAGAAAAGACAGGAACACAATCCTTTTAGCCCCACTAATCTTGAGATAGCAATCTCCAGGGTACCTAGCTACATCAAGTGTTTTCAACAATGTGTTGAAAGCTGGATAGGGTACCAGTTTCATTTTCCTATCCTCTGGATGCCAGCAGAGAAATATCAAGTCCATTATAAGCTGCCCAAGAAGGCCGAAACAACAACTTGGCAAAGGTTACAATGCATTCAAGGGTTCAGAGCTCCAACAGACATCACCTTCCACATCTACTGCTTGAGTAACTTGCATACTCAGAGTCAGTATTCAGATTCTGATTCAGAGTGAAGTTGCCTGAGGACATGCAACATTTTAAGTTGGGGGGGATGTTAGGACCATACAATGTACCTTTTTTCCCACACTTTTTGATACCTTTACACCCTTGTTTCACTCACATTTAAACTCACATTATCACCTTACCCTATCTTTCCAAAGGTATATAACTCTCTTCTTTTTACTATATGTTTAATCTATTTTGCATATAATTTTACATTACTCTCGTACTTAACCATTGATCAGGAATGTATAAGTGCTGAAACAGTTTGAACTGCAGATTAGCATTGAGGCCTGTTGCTGAAACAGTCAAAGCACGCAAACCCTGTGGCTAAAACAGTCTGTGGTCTATGATGCTGAAACAACAACTCACAGAAGCAGTTACACTCTCCGTTGGCTACGATGCTGAAACAATAACTCACACAAGAGAAGCTGCTACACTCCCCATGGTCTACGATGCTGAAACAAGGACTCACACAGAAGCTGCTACACTCTCCGTGGACTACGATGCTGAAACAACAACTTACACAAAAGCCGTTACATTCTCCGTGGTCTACGATGCTGAAACAACAATGAAGCTATTACATTGACCACAATAGCCGCACCTCGAGCTAGAATTAACCATCGTTGCTGCCTGCGACCAAGTTGCTGAAACAGTCAGAACGCAAATCCTGTGGCTGGAACAACCCATGATTTGCGATGCTGAAACAACATACAAAAACAGTAACAAGAAGACAAATAAAGAAGCTGTTACTCCAGTTGCAACAACAACACCTCACTCAACACTTGTAATAGAATTCTGTTGCGGGAGACTAGGATATCCTATTCCAGTGTAGAAAGTCGATCTGACTAAGAATAGGACTCAGATGTACACCTGTAATTTGTTGATCAAATTGTATCGAAGGGATTCTCCTCTTTAAATAAGAGGAAATCATCATTAGCGAGGATCTTCTTCGAAACTAAGAAAGGATTTACAGAGAGGGACGTGTTTTACTTCAGATTGTAATGTAACACAGTTGACAGATGAATAAAAGATTGTTCTGAGCATTTCTCTCTAGTTCCTTTCGTTTCAGGGGAATCTTGTGAGAAGGGAGGGCCCACCTTCTTCAAAATATTCACCCATTAGCTTTATAGTGTGTTAGTGCTATTTCTGTTCATGCCTTGATTAAATTCTGTTTTGCTGAAACACTACTTTACTGAACTCTGTTTTGCTGAAACACTACTTTACTGAACTCTGTTTTGTTGTTACATTGTTTTCATATGATTCATGCTTGGGTAACTGTTAATCATTCTAGTTAGCAATCCTGCTTGGTGAATTTATGAAAGCTTGATAATCAGAGACATGTGCTGAAGGTTCCTGCTTCGGGAATAGGGTCCTGTTCTCTGTTAGAGATAGTTAACCTTCAGTGTATGTCAATTGTTTTAATGAGTTCATGAAAGTGTGCTAATCAAAAACAGGTGCTGAAGATTCTTGCTTAGGGAATAGGGTCATGTTCTCTATTAGAGATAGTTAGCCTTCAGTGTATGTCAATTGTTTTAATGAGTTCATGAAAGTGTGCTAATCAGAAACATGTGCTGAAGATTCATGATTAGGGAATAGGGTCCTGTTCTCTGTTAGAGATAGTTAGCCTTTAGTGTGTGTCAATTATTTCAGTTAAGCAATGAGTTCATGAAGTGTGATGATTGGAAATAGGTGCTGAAGATTCCTTCTTTGGGAATAGGGTCCTGTTCTCTGTTACAAGATAGTTGGTCTTTCCTGTTGCAACATCTTGTTGTTACTTTAAATATAATCCAGGATTCTTTAATTAATCATTTCTTTAAACTTTGAACTCTGCAATAGGTAGGTTGCTTTCTTGTAATTCAAGTTAGAACTTCAGTTTGTTCAAGGTAAAGTGTGATTAATATGTTTTTACTGCAACTCTAGGTTGCTTTTGAGATTGAGCATATATAGTGCGTGATTACCTTTGAAATAAACAGACTTCCCTGGGTTAACAATTTATGTAGCACTTGATTGTTTAGTTAAATAAGCAATTATAGTGACCAACATATGCTATGTTTGTTTGATTACCCTCCCGTCCAGTATGGCTCCTGTCGCGAGAATTGAACCAAACGGTATCCAAACCCTCCTCTTATACGACGATGAAATAGGAGATTTGGAGAGAAGTGGCTGACTCGTTTTCATTAGGAAGTTTCAAGGTTTCAATTTACAGGTTGCCCAAGAATTCACTTTCTCCTTTGATTGTTGTAGAGCGAAAGTTGGTGATGTGCAGCTGGAAGTTACCGAGGAGTTTCTGAGTCAAGCCAAAGGGTTACCAGGAAGTGGTCAGAGATGGTTTAAAAACGCAAAAGTGGAAGAAGTTCCTTGGACCCTGCTGTTTACATCTCGGAAAATAACAAGCTGTGATAAAGGTATGCCCATTTCATCCCTAAAAGCTCGGTGGCACGATTTGCTCGCTGTGGTAAAGCAATTTGTTACCTGTGAGGGACATTTCGGGCTTGTATTTTTGTACCATTTACGTCTGCTTATGAGTTTTATGCATTTCCCTTTGAATATGCCATATTACTTACTCATGAGTCTTTATAAAATGGGGAAAAGATACAAGAAACACCAGTCAGACTCTAGCCTTTTTCATCACGACCTAATTAAAATCTTACTTGTGCATCAGTTAGAATTGCAGAGTGATAATTGGGACTGATTTGTAGTGAGAAATGGTTTCTCTAATCCAAATATTGATGAGGTCGATAAGCCAGTGGTTGAATAAACCCTAACCTAACCTACAACGCCCCTCTCACCCGTCCAAGCCTGTGTCTCGGCCCCCTATAGCAAACCCTTAATTGATTCAAAGGTTTTTCAACAGGTCTGTGAGCAGGTTATACATCCTACTGACTGTGTTAAAAACTTAAAGAAACCTACAGGGAAGAAATATAAAAGTAGTGTTGATATAAATTTTAAGAACAAAAGGGCTGGGAGATTGATATCATGGAGTCTTCGTAACAAGATGAATTCTCATGAAAACGTGATCAATATGATCGAGGTTAATGAGAGTTCTGAGTCTGAAATCAACAAATTCCTTGCAGAGGAAGACCCTTTGTCATTCGAGCCATACCCTGATCGACCCTATAACTTTGTCGATAATTTACCTCCCTGTTTGAAAGACAATCTAGATTTTCCTAGTGTCAAGCTTTGCAATGAATCTACTATTCGTATGGAGGACGCTCCAGTCCACAATCTTGTTTGTTCTAATGCAATCGTCACACAGTTAAAGTGTGAGGTCTTCCTATCATGGATTGATAGATATTATACTGATATCCTAGTTCTACAGTCACGGGTTAAGGCTTTAAAAGATCAGGTCGATGTTTTAACGAGTGAAAACTTAAGGTCCGAGTCAGTTATTCAATGCAAGGAAAAACGTATGAAGACCACAGGTCATGTGATATTTAAAAATGTTGAGGTTTCTACAGCCATTGTAAATTCCAAGGTTTCATGATACAATTTGATTGCATGGTTAGAGGTATGATCTTTTAAATTAATAACATGTTTGTTTTCATTCTTAAGTTAGATGATTTGGTTTGTTGAATAAACTATATTTCATTATTAAATTAGTCTGTTTTATTCACTAAATAAAATGAGATTTCATTTGTTAAAATAACTAGCTACAGAATCGCAAGATTCTGTAGCCAGTTATGTTAATTCGAATTGTGTAAATTAATGACAGAAAATGTATCTGAAATCTTTCTATTTTTCTTTTCTCTCAGGATATTCAGGGATCCATGATTTCAAAATTGATTTGAGACACTCTTGAGACCTTCCAGTCATATCTATGATGTATTTTGAATGAACAGAAAGGAACTGTTGTTAGTTTTGGAGGATTTAGTAAGATCAGGGTGGTTGCATCCCCCTTTATTTTTGAAATAAATATTTGATTTCAGGAACATAAACAATTATCTTTCCTGAGGCCTTTATAAACCTATCATTTTCTAAACATAGGCATCTTGGCCTGGGGCTTATTGTGAACAGTTTATACTCGAATTTAGACATAATCAATATTTACTTTATGCTTTAGCGATTTGTGGATGTGGTTATGATCTATATTTTGTTTATCTTGGAAATTGAATGACTGTAGATAGCTTTCGTCTTCGCAGGTTGTTTTGGTTGTCAAGATAGTTTTATTCATGGTTCATGATTTTATGCTTCAATTTTAGCAAAACAATTGAATGATATTTCAATTCACGTTATGAGGTTTAACTTACATATCTCGATTGATTAAATGAAGGCTGTAACTATAGGATTTATCCCATGTGTTATCGCTTGTGATCTATTATATTACTGTAATTATTTTGTGTCTTATTGTTTTATCAATTGAATACACCAGTCAACGCACAATTTGGCCTTTGCACCAAACAGAGTTAAGATGCACAACAGATTTATCTCGTGGATGGACTGATGCATGATTTACGCAAACAATTGGACACATACTCTTCAAATGATTAATAGGTTAGTGTATTCTTTTACTTTGTTTGCTTGCTTATTATAGAAGTTTTTATATATAGTATAATTTTCGCTATCTATATCTTCCTGTTTGATTAAGTAGTTTAATATTTGATCTTGTGAATGCATATAAACAAGAAAACAAATAAAAAACAAATAGTACTTTTGCTTTCTTTATTACTGTCGTTAAAAGAACCATTTTACATTCGATTTTCTATGAGTTCAGATTAAAACTCATTATTTGTATATCTTGTATATAT
Organism: Picea sitchensis; assembly: GCA_010110895.2. Classification (NCBI taxonomy): domain Eukaryota; kingdom Viridiplantae; phylum Streptophyta; class Pinopsida; order Pinales; family Pinaceae; genus Picea; species Picea sitchensis. The sequence continues at coordinate 32,045 of SNQJ01S0152731.1, read as the reverse complement.
GATAAATAGAACTATTATATAAATATTAATTAGATAAACTACACACACACACACACAGATATATATATATATATATATATATATATATATATATATATATTTCAACGATTATTATGTAGTAATTTATTGCATTTTTTTTGTTATTTTTCGCTTCCCTTAGGACTTTAGATTGGCCAACGGAGCCATTAAACCCGTCAGAGTGAATTAATCCAAATGGATTGGGTTAATTGGACAACCCTAGACCAGATTCACTCTTCCAGTTGACGAGCAGTCAATTTCACCCGTCAACACAATCTAAGCCCTCCGTAGAAAAGATGCTTGGTTAGAGAGATGCAATGTCAAAATCCAAAAGTATGATTTCGGGAGAAAATCAAGTCCCTTGAATTTGCTCAATCAAGGTGAAGGAATCTTGAACATGAATTTTTTGCTTCATGAGGATGGACCGTAGAAGATAGTGCAAAAAATTGGATGCATGATCCAATATATACACACTAGCATGGATCCATCTTAACACTTGATCTATGAAGCACCTTACTTTTATCATCACAATAAATCTGTGAGTTAGCATTCCCACAATTTTGGTTTTGTGGATCATGTTCGACACGAAGGATATGGGACATGGGACCCTTGGGAGGCGTGTACTATTATAGAGCCTATAAGAAATATGAGATACTATGTGGAATAATAGGCACCAAATTAATATGTGGAACTTGTATTTTTCTTAGGAGTATTTCATGTTCATGTAGTAAAGATCTATTTGAAATTAAAAACATTTCCATTTGAATAATCTATGGCAAAATTGGCTTGAAGGACAATCTACTCCCATCTACTAGATACTTACCATGGATCCACAACAAGTTGTGCAATTTTTCTACAATAACAATTATCATTTAGATTGCATTGTTACATTTCCAGTTAGGCCATGTAACCTCTTCCTATGGAACTTATCAAGTTGCAAATCAACCAAGACAAACATTCCCACAATTTTGATTTTATGAATCATGTTAGACAAAAAGGATATGGGACACCAGAGCCCTGGGGGGTGTGTCCTGTTATAGAACCTATAAGAGATAGGGGATACTATGTGGAGAAATAGGCACCAAATTATGATGTGGAACTAGTATTTTTATTAGGAATCGTTCATGTTGATGTAGAAAATATCTATTTGAAATTAAAAACATTTTCATTTCAAAAATCTATGGGAAAATTGGCTTGAAGGACCTGCATATACATACTTCTTGGAGTTCTAGATATTGAAAATTTAATTTAATGGCTTCTAACTATTGTAGGAATTCTGTAAATCTAATTAGAAGTATAAGGAATGATAACTTTAGGTTGGAATCTCCATCTGAGATGAAGGAAGAGTTTCAGTTGTAAGCCGACTATAGCCAACTTTTGGCTCCCCAATACAACTTGAAGTATCTAAGGCTTAAGTCATAATAAATTATGTGTTGATATGTTTACTATTTTGAGTTTAATAAGCATATATCCACAACAAAAATATCCTACAAGCCCTAGATTCACAACTTATTATTGAAACATAATTGGTTTTTTCTTTAACCATGGTGGTCTTTGAAATAAAGACTATACCTACAAAGAAAGAGTTATTTTTTAAACCATTTGGTAACACACAATGAATGATCTAGATCAATAAAAACACAAAGGAAGGCATGTATACCAACAAAAACATGAAGGCCAATGTGGTACCTCCAAGATCTACACAAAAATATTTCTTCTAACTTCTTTGTGTAACCCTTTGCTTGTGTTTCCCAATCCTTGGTGATTTTATTAACATCTTCTAATTTATATTGGGTGTAAACCTATCAACGTAAGAAAGAATTCAAGTGTATAAAATATTAAACATATGGGGTCCCATTCAAGGTACTTGAAACATGTTCAAATTAAATAGTCATTAAAATGATTTGGATAAAATACCTCCCTTGATCACAGCTCATCCATCATTATGTTTGTCTAATTCTTGCGATTGCCAAAATCATTCAGCCTCCATAAATATCTATAAAATGAATACAATTCATTTTGGTAGAATTATTTACTCTAAGATTTTTTTTTATGAGAATGTCAGAACATACATTAACAATGCTTACAAGCACCTTATCATCCTTTTTTTGGAATAGCCCCTCATCATCCTAGATTCAAACATGGATTTAGTCAATGAAAACAAACTACAAACATTATATATACACACACACACACACACACACACACACACACACACACACACACACACACACACACACACATATATATATATATATATATATATATATCTTGAATAATCTCCTCTTGGTTTTAGAATAAATTATTGGAGTTGTCTAATCTTGGAGCAAACCTCCCTCGATCTTAAAGAACAACAACAAAGTCAACATTGACTGGCTTCATTGGATCGAAGGTTCTCTCTCAAAGCCAATATGATCTCTCTCTCTTGAACAAAGACCAACCAAGTGAAGAAAGCTCCACATGCCCCTCCCCCTCGGATCACTCTCAATTCCCCGATACCCAATCTATATTCTACTAGAAAATATACATTAAAAATATTAAAAGTCATTGGATCGAGGGAGGTTTGCTCCAATATTAAAAAACTCCAATAAATGATTCTCTACTGAACAAGGCCAACCACGTGAAGATGAAAGCTCCTATGCCCCCTCCCCCCTTCACGTCACTCTCAATTCCCCAATACCCAATCTATATTCTACTAGAAAATATGCATTAAAAATATTAAAAACTGATAAAAGGTGATTGTAAAGCTAAGCAAGAAAACTAAGATAAAATAAGTACAAAGTTGTTTGATTTATTTTTTCTTTTAACATAAATACTACAAGTTAATAGAATTAGAGTTGTTTTATCTCTCTATTCATATTTTACTAACCATCTATATTTCATATTTTACTAACATAAGTACAAGAAAGTATGCAATAACTCATTCAAAGGCAATGCNCAATTCCCCAATACCCAATCTATATTCTACTAGAAAATATGCATTAAAAATATTAAAAACTGATAAAAGGTGATTGTAAAGCTAAGCAAGAAAACTAAGATAAAATAAGTACAAAGTTGTTTGATTTCTTTTTTCTTTTAACATAAATACTACAAGTTAATAGAATTAGAGTTGTTTTATCTCTCTATTCATATTTTACTAACCATCTATATTTCATATTTTACTAACATAAGTACAAGAAAGTATGCAATAACTCATTCAAAGGCAATGCAACAAAAAGTATGCAAGAACTCATTCAAAGGCATATGTCATAAAATATAGTTTTTATAAATGAGGTTTATCATCCAAAAAATGTTCCAAGTATAGTAGCTATATGTACATCGATCTGTCTTATAATAATATTATACATCATCATTTTTTTAGGCCTCTTATGTGCTTTCCAGTTCTTAATTAAATCATCAACATCGACGTCTCCATTTTTAGGGGGATCTTCAACAACTGATTGTGCGTGAGTCTTCTCACACAGATCACCCTTGGTCTCATACTCACAACATGTAGGATGTTGTGAGGGGGCATCACCTACAAAAACAAAATATATTAAATTTATATGGCCAATTTTTAGATATCATTGAAGTAGTTCAACAATATTAGAAAAAACCTATGCAATGTAATCATTTACCTGGTGCACTAGTCGACACCATTGGAATGGATTCCATGTATTCCTCTTCATGTGTAGGAGCCTCAAGTACGACATTCTATACCATTGAAACCACAAAATTGATAAGGACACAATTGTAAATGTATAAGTAAAAAAAATTAGAAGTACACAATTTATAATTATGAAATTATTAAGTATATGATTAATAGACAACCATGTTACCATCGTGGGCCTCAGTCATAGGAACATCGTGGGGCTGCACCCCACTAGAATGGGGTTTCTTGGGAGCCCCATGTTGTGGCAACACTGAACTATCAATGCACTTCTCTTCAGTACTAATGAACCGTTGATAGTACTGCTCCCTTGATTAAAACAAAGTAACACATTAAATTTATGGACGATATCAAACATGAATGTATTTTATAAGTAATGAAATGTTAACGTGGATTGATTTTTATTTACCTTATCCTGAAAATTAGATCTTGGGGTCTGCCCCATGCTTTTTCGATGTTCGATGAAAACTTGATAGCTGTACCTGTAACCAATCTGGAGGTCTTCCTCCATGGTTTCAGTTCCGAAGTCATTACCCTGCATTGCATAAGAGCATGTATTTTTAATGTTACTGGCTGCAACTACCTGAAAGTTGGAAGACGATACAAAAAATATTGTTAAGATGTTTGGGTACCTACAATTCATATATATAACTTCATGTAGTCGCCCCGACCTAGTTTGTGTTGGCCATGTTTGGAAATCCTTGCATTGGTTTCCTTCAAAGTGTCAGAGAATCTATCATCAAAAGTTTAAAGTATGTTATATACCACACTTTTATTTAGACATAAATAAAATTAAAGGTATTGAATTCAAAATGTAATTTACCTTGGGGTACTAGTTGGTGTTTTTCCTTCTTTTCTCATTTTTTTCCTTTGCATCCTCAATGAGCACCTCCACTCCCTCTCTAGAACCGCAGGAGGATGCTCATACATAGGATTCTTTTGCAAGTGAACCCTATACACATCTCGCGTAGATTTTAAATATTGGCCAGCTAAGGAGGTGACCGCTTTTTTTTATTGAAGGTTTCTACTCCAAAGAGGCCTTCAAGATAATCCATAAGTTCTTTTTTGACGTTGGAATTCTGGGAATTTCACCTTGTGCATATGGTTGGCCCAAAAATCAACAACGCCTTGGTCTCCAAGTGCCTACAAAAATGGTCATTTTCTACACACAAAAATATATGATCATTAATTTAAAAATAATAGTCTAGATGATTTATGTTTGAGATATACAACATGAAACATTTACAATATTAAAAACTACTTGGGAGTCTTATTTTCTTTAATGGAAGTCCTTCCTCGTTGACCATAAATGTGCACAAAAGGGTCCTTGTGCTGGTAACACGTCTCGCTCCAGGAAATGCAACCATATAATTTACATCATCAGGATCATATCTATCACCACCTGCAGAGCCTGACTGTGTGTCTTCTTGGGCGTGCGTGTCATGGATCCCATCTAAAGGTGTGGAAGGTGGAAAAATAAATAGATTGACAGGTATATGAGGGCCCGTGTCAGGAATCCGTGGTGTATGTGCATCGCCACTACTACCAACACCGAGATGAATAGGATCCAAATAAATCTATATAAGAAATAAAATGTTTTTTTCATTTAGATAATGTAAATGTTTAAAAACAAACTTTCATAATTAAAATTATGATATTAAAAAATCACTTTAAATTATGGTTATTACCTTATATGTCCTAAGTTGTGTCATAATGAGTGTGATCATTTGTTTGACCTCAGGAGTTTGATCTGTAAGGTCTAACAATCGAGCAAGTTCCTTGTTCTCTTTAAGTATCTTCTTTTGTATTATTACCATCAGGTCGGGGGAAGAATACAATTCCTCCTCGCCGAGCGAATCATGAGAATCATGGACCCTAGACTACATATTTCAGCAAAATAAATGTTATTTCAGTTATATAAACAAATAAAATAGTTAATTGCCACACAAATAAAATTATAGAAACAAATAATAAAATTCACGTATAATGTAAGTCAAAATTGTTAATCGTTTACATGTTCTGCGACTTTCCATTTTCCACAATCATCCTGCCACATTATAATATAATTAGACCACCAAATATTTAAAAAAAAGTTAAATATAAAGAAAAAATTGATTGCCACTCAAATAAAATTATATAAACAAATAATAAAATTCACATTAAATGTAAATCAAAATTGTTAATCGTTTACATGTTAAAGATAAAAATATATAATGCAATAAGTAGAGGTTGCTTAAATAAATGTTGCATAAGTACCCACACACTATTAGTCGATGTATCTATTCGATTCAAATGATAATCCACTAATAAATCTTCCCCAAGAGCTATTTTTTTTTTATTGCGTACACAACTACCCGATTCCCTTCGCATCCCTCATATATGCAATTTGGTTACTTGTTTGTTGTCCCAGGTCGTGTGCTGTTTATAAACCATGTGATATTACTAGAAGATTTAGGACTTACATCAATATAGATAGTCACTCTTTTATTTTTATCGTTGTTTATTAGTTGTATATAATTTGCGGCGAGTGCATGTATCTGCATACTTCACATGTATCCGACCAACTACATCCAATCACTATAATTGTAACACGGTTTGACATAGTCCATTAATTTAGTTACTGTATTGTATTTTACAGTTATTCCATCCATGGAAAATAGCCCTAATCCATGCAGGGAGGATGGTGTAATGCGATACATCCTATTGTTGACAATGAAGTCAGTGTCCAATGGAGGCATTTCCTTAGGTACCCATTATTTAACCAGATGCTTATACCTTAGTGGAACCTGCATGTCTCCTATGCTCTCATCATCATAAGAGCATGATCCTCCTTCGACACAAAATTTTTTCATGCATCTACGAAATTTTCTTCTGACCTTTTCACCTTTGGTCATTGTTCGCGTATCAAATCTACTAGATGTAGTCACATTTCCCTCTATTTGTCCTGTGCTTCCCTCACTCGAGGAAGAAATATCTGACATGTACCTATTTGGTTGTACCTTAAGTCGATCGAATCAGATATATAGTTAGCCAAGATTGTAAGAATATAGTGAGCTATCTAAAATGTTTTTTTTTTTTTAATATTTTGACACATTCATTATTTTCCACTCATATACATGCTCTCAACTAATTCAAGGTAAGAAAACTTCCTATGAATATGGGTTTTCAAGAATCAAGTGTTCAAGGTGCATAGGTTGAAGTGACCATCATTATGAAAGACATTTTAGATGCATTTTTTAATATGAAAGTCATGATAAATTTACTAATTTTCCCACATCATTATCCCAAATAAGTAGACATTTTATTTAATTAATTTTGATTAAGGGTTGTCCAAAGGATTGAACCAAAGAAGCTCACTGCCAACGAACTCCAATACATTGACAAATTATTCCTTAATGATCATGTAATATTTCCCACTAAGCAAGTGGAAATGTTTAAGAATGTACTTTCTATGCTTCACATAAAAATGTCAATATAGTCCTTAGGATACCCATGCTATTGTCTWGAAGAGTTGTGTCTGGAAGTTTGYGACTTCAAGGAAACTGAAGTACCCAATATGGTAGTTGCCTCAATAGTTTCAAAAAAATGCAGCATGCAATGKAATTATTTTCAAAAGGTGGAAAACTAACAATAGTTTCCAAAATAAAATGATATTTTTCTCTAATGTGTACAACATTAGTGGAATGAATGTGAGTATTTAACTTCACAGACTCTCTCAAATTTTGCACTTTAGACATTCCTAGTAACCAATGAAAGGAATATACTCTTAATGCTTCTCCTACGTTTTCATGGGATTTTTTTTATGTGGATTTAATAGCTATCATTACTCTCTAGCACAAATCAATTTCCAGTTAAAAAATGTATTCAAATCACCAATGTCTATGAACTAATGAAGATGTTGGCTATGAATTTCATTCAATGTATGGTTTGATATGCTTCTGATTTTATTTTATCTTGCGTTTTGTAAATTCTTGTAGAAGTAAATGACGAATCTACATTTTCTAGATCTGTCAATGCATTCCAAGTTATTGCATCAATGCATTGACTAATAATATTTAGATTTTTAGACCAAGGAAAGAATTTCTTTATAGTATGCAATGTAATGATAGAACCTTTCCAACCATTAAAGATGCTTGAATTGAGAAAGACATCCAGTTTCAATGAGAGGTTTCCTTCCTCTATTGATTCAGTTTCACCATGTTTTTTCTTTGAATCAATAGATTATTTTTCCTCACTTATCTTGATGGGTTTTCTTGATTGGACATTGGAAATCTAGTAGAGACTAGAGGTGGTATTCTAGAATCCAACTTATTTCTCTCCTCTTTAGGCAATAGGTTACTAAAACTACATAAATTTGCAGGTTTTGAAGTCTGTTGCACTTTAGACATCTTCTCTGAGGAAATTTTGGCAATTTTCACATGGAAAACACACATCCTAGAATTGTGACAAATTACTCCAAATATCATGTGAGAACTAAGCCAATTGACACCATATCTTTGAAGGAGATATTTTAGATTCTTGTCTTCCAAAACCACCCTAACTGCATCCCAATTAAAATGACTTGATGACTATGTTATTTATGCACTATTTTTATCTAGAATGAGATTCTCACACTGACATTTTACACATCTCATGATTCACTAAAGTAGCAAGTTTTGCAATTTTCTTTCCAAGTTGTCAGGTACTGGAAATGTGAAGAGGAAATACACAAATAATTGTGCCGAGAGAAGGATTACCCATGGTACATGACAAGTGTCTGGATAAGCTTACTATTTTTTAGCCTATATAGTGCTAGTGTTGTAACCTTGCACTTTGATACCAATTTGTGATGTACCTTCAAATCTAATTTCAAGAGTAGGGATTGTTGGTTTAATAAAGTTATTGTTAGCACTAGTATATGAAATAATTTTTCTTATTCTTTTCTCATGCATGACTATATGATTCACTTTGAAATCAGAATAGAAACACAACCAAGTATTTACTATGCAATTTATTATCATTAAGCCTCATTATTTTTTCTGTCTATATGAGTCCAATGACAAAGATCATTCAAATTTTTTTATTATTCTTTTCTCATGCAGGACTATATGATTCAATTTGGAATCACAATAGAAACACAACCAAGTATTTACTATGCAATTTATTATCATTAAGCCTCATTATTTTTTCTGTCTATATGAGTCCAATGACAAAGATCATTCAAAAATTTTCCATTAACGGATTCAATGTTGAATTTACAATAATCCTTCAAGTTCTATTTGTTTAAGAATAATTAAGACAAACAAAACATTATAGAAGGAATAAATGTCATCATCATCACATAAATATACAGTCACCAAAGAGTCCTAAGCAAATTCACCAGTTTATTAAATAATACGACAACCCACATGTAAACTAACCAAATGCTATTGATATGAAGTTAGTTTTTAAGAATCACCATTCTATTAGTCTTATTGTTTCATGTACTTTCATTTGTAGTTTTCATTTTGGAAAT
>SNQJ01S0152731.1:0-20104 GCA_010110895.2 Picea sitchensis | reverse complement strand
TCAAAGGTAATCACGCACTATATATGCTCAATCTCAAAAGCAACCTAGAGTTGTAGTAAAAACATATTAATCACACTTTGCCTTGAACAAACTAAAGTTCTAACTTGAATTATAGGAAAGCAACCTACCTATTGCAGAGTTCAAAGTTTAAAGAAATGATTAATTAAAGAATCCTGGATTATATTTAAAGTAACAACAAGATGTTGCAACAGGAAAGACCAACTATCTTGTAACAGAGAACAGGACCCTATTCCCAAAGAAGGAATCTTCAGCACCTGTTTCCGATCATCACACTTCATGAACTCATTGCTTAACTGAAATAATTGACACACACTAAAGGCTAACTATCTCTAACAGAGAACAGGACCCTATTCCCAAAGCATGAATCTTCAGCACTTGTTTCTGATCATCACACTTCATGAACTCATTGCTTAACTGAAATAATTGACACACATTGAAGGCTAACTATCTCTAACAGAGAACAGGACCCTATTCCCTAAGCAGGAATCTTCAGCACCTGTTTCTGATTAGCACACTTTCATGAACTCATTAAAACAATTGACATACACTGAAGGCTAACTATCTCTAACAGAGAACGGGACCCTATTCCCTAAGCAGGAATCTTTAGCACCTGTTTCTGATTAGCACACTTTCATGAACTCATTAAAACAATTGACATACACTGAAGGCTAACTATCTCTAATAGAGAACAGGACCCTATTCCTGAAGCAGGAACCTTCAGCACCTGTCTTTGATTATCAAGCTTTCATAAATTCACCAAGCAAGATTTCTAACTAGAATGATTAACAGTTACCCAAGCATGAATCATATGAAAACAATGTAACAGCAAAACAGAGTTCAGTAATGTAGTGTTTCAGCAAAACAGAGTTCAGTAAAGTAGTGTTTCAGCAAAACAAAATTTAATCAAGGCATGAACAGAAATAACACTAACACACTATAAAGCTAATGGGTGAATCTTATGAATAAGGTGGGCCCTCCCTTCTCACAAGATTCCCCTGAAACGAAAGGAACTAGAGAGAAATGCTCAGAACAATCTTTTATTCATCTGTCAACTGTGTTACATTACAATCTGAAGTAAAAAAAGTCCCTCTCTGTAAATCCTTTCTTAGTTCCGAAGAAGATCCTCGCTATGGATGATTTCCTCTTATTTAAAGAGGAGAATCCCTTCGATACAATTTGATCAACAAATTACAGGTGTACATCTGAGTCCTATTCTTAGTCAGATCGACTTTCTAAACTGGAATAGGATATCCTAGTCTCCCACAATAGAATGCTATTACAAGTGTTGAGTGAGGTGTTGTTGTTGCAGCTGGAGTAGTAGCTTCTTTATTTGTCTTCTTGTTACTGTTGTTGTATGTTGTTTTAGCATCGCAAATCATGGGTTGTTCCAGCCACGGGATTTGCGTTCTGACTGTTTCAGTAACTTGGTCTCAGGCAGCAACGATGGTTAATGCTAGCTCGAGGTGTGGTTGTTGTGGTCAATGTAACAGCTTCATTGTTGTTTCAACATCGTATACCACGGAGAGTGTAACGGATTTTGTGTAAGTTGTTGTTTCAGCATCGTAGTCCACGGAGAGTGTAGCAGCTTCTATGTGAGCCATTGTTTCATCATCGTAGACCACGGGGAGTGTAGCATCTTCTCTTGTGTGAGTTGTTGTTTCAGCATCGTAGCCAACGGAGAGTGTAATTGCTTCTGTGAGTTGTTGTTTCAGCATCATAGACCACAGACTATTTCAGCCATAGGGTTTGCGTGCTTTGATTGTTCTAGCTACATGCCTCAATGCTAATCTGCAGTTCGAACTGTTTCAGCACTTATACATTTCTGATCAATGGTTAAGTACGAGAGTAATGTAAAATTATATGCAAAATAGATTAAACATATAGTAAAGAGAAGAGAGTTATATACCTTTGGCAAGATAGGGTAAGGTGATAATGTGAGTTTAAATGTGAGTGAAACAAGGGTGTAAAGGTAGCAAAAAGTGTGGGCAAAAAGGTACATTGTATGGTCCTAACAGCATACAAGGAGGGTTTGTGAAAACAAAACAGAGCCATAACCCCGAGCCCAACAATGAACGTTGTAAAGACTCATAGGATGGGATGGACGTTTAATTAAAACGCATGCGAAGGAGGTTTGCGAAACCCAAGTCCATCCTTAGAAATGATGGCAGTCTGCAAATCGTATGCCACCTTTGCATTCAGTGCGAGCTAGGACCAAATCATTAAAACAAAAATAAGTTCACGCATCGTGGGTTTGATTACAAATTTCAGGTAAGTCAAAAATTGAAAAATCAAAAGTTTTGTAAAAGAAATGCAACCAAGAATCAAACCAAAACTATACAAAAAATCAAATCATGGGGGTGCTTTGTTCATAAAGCCAATAACCTCTTAAGCATACTTGGAATTGAAAGGATCAAAACAAAGACAGTAATATCTTCATGGCAAGGAATCAAAATTCCATAATAAACTATATGAACAATTTTCCTTCAATGAAATTTTAAAACATAATGGTAATCACAGTCGCAAGTTTTCATACTTTTAGTCATGAAAACAAAGCTTGAATAGACAATAGGGAGAAGCGACAATTTACAACTGTCGTTTCGGAAACTGCTCATGAAGAGTAATAAAATTTCATGACCCTGGTTAGGCAGCTATGTAGATCATTTAATTGATATGGAAANGCTGCCAACAATGGCGACATGCTGGGAGAAGCAGTTATCTTTGTAACACGAACAAGTTCAGGTTAGAAAAATATGAAAAAATTCAAATTGAAGAACAACTAAAAAGTCATTTGAACATCTCAAATAATCATGACGCAGTCCAGTTTCAGATAACTTTTATTTTTAAAGAAACGAAAACTGGTGACAAACTTGGCAAAAGAAATCCACGATGTTAAGTTAAAATCTCCAATACTGTTGACAGGGCCACTGCTGCCAGCAGGTGTCCATAGCCTTGACAGGGATGTCAATTAACCCACCCTGACGTCTGTATTCTATCCAAGAAATTTCAAATGAGAACGAAGGATGCTTATGGCCAACACAAAATTTATACCTGAGAATTTTCTTTTACCTGATATCACTTCGCTGCCAGCAGGCCTGTTCAGTACCCCAACGAAGTTATCTTGGTGTCATGTATGCATTTACCCACTGCCAGCAGACTTGTTCAGTGTCCCGACGGGTTTACAAACACTTCCCACAACTCTCTGAGAGTTTATTCACATTCTGATATAGTTTTAAAGATATTCAATAGAGTGGGGTGACGCTGAAAATTCCAGTTTTTTAACACAACTTAATATTTCCACGGGCCTTTAAATTTTTCTATCAAACCTTCATCAAGATCTGAAAAACATTTCATTGATAAAACCAATTTTCAAGGATGGGGAGACGTCATTGAGTTGCTCTCTTAAAGAACAGGGACATCGTAGAAAGATTTTTAAATATGGTCGTGAATACTTTCAAGTGTAGATTGAAACCAAGAAAACGCCTTTCAAACAAAAAGTCATCTTTAACCAGGCTACAATTTCAGAGAAATACGGAAATTAATGTTCTGACAACCTTTAGCAGCTATTTTCAAGGGGAAGTATTATGTTTTCTTTGTCTGAGCTAGCCCGTGCTGTAGGCATGTTTGTTTCAAAAAGAAAGACCGATAAACAGAAATGAAAACAAAAAACAAACCAGCAAAGAAAAACAAACAGCAAGGAAACCAAAACAGAAAATATTTACAAAAGGTGTAGGGGAGAGTCATCAGGTAAAATACTTTTTGAGAGCTTGGTCATTCACCGGGAAGGTGTCTGGTTGTCCCTCTAAATTCTGCAGGTGAAAGGAACTGGGACCTAGTTTTTCAGCAATTAAAAATGGTCCCAACCACAAGTTTTGAAACTTAGTATGTTCTCATTTCCCCTCATGAGGTTTGTCCCACTTAAGGACAAGATCGCCTACCTCAAAATTTCTGTCAGAGGCAGAATTGGAATCAAACCAGTTTTTAACAATGAGTTGATGTTGATCCAATTTTCGTTTTGCTTGAGCCCTTACTTCCTCTAACTTCAGCAAAGCGTTAATCCAACTTTCCAAGGGAGGACAGTTTTCTTCTTGCACCTTCTGTGATAACTGTAGAGATGGAAGAAGGACATGCAGTGGAAGAAACGCTTCCCTGTCGTAAACGAGAAAAAAGGGAGAATTACCAACAACAATTTTAGGAGTTACCCTATCAGCCCAGATTGCATTAAATAGTGCATTATGCCAGTTTCTGTGGTTTTCGGAGACCGTTCTCTTGATGATATTGATCAGGTTTTTATTAGTTGATTCTGCCAAACCATTGCCTTGAGGGTAATAGCTGGCAGAGTATTTTAATTTTATTCCTTTCTCTAAAGAGAAATCACTCATTTCAAGAGATGAAAAATAGGAAGCATTATCAAATACTAGGCATTCAGGAATACCGAAACGAGTGATAATATTTGAATTCATGAAGGATATTACCTGTTTGGTGTTTACAGCTTTTAATGGCATAGCCTCAGACCATCTGGTAAAATAATTTGTGGCTATTATGATGTATTTATGTTGCTGCGAGGATGTTGGGTTAATTGGGCCTATAATATCGAGGCCCCATTGCTGAAAAGGGGAGTCTACTGAAACTGGTTGCAGCGGGAATGTTGGTTTCTATACTCATCTAGATGCCTTTTGACAAATTACACACTTGTGGCATAAGGCATGGGCGTCTTTGAAAAGAGTAGGCCAGTAATAACCTGCTCTTAATACTTTGTGGGCAGTGGTGTCTCCATCGAAATGCCCACCAGCTTCCCCTGCATGTAATTCCAATAAGACTTTTTCTGCTTCATCTTTTTCAAGACAGCGCATAAGTATTCCATCGAAATTTTGGCGAAACAAAATATCGTTTACCAGCTGAAAAGAAGCAGATTTTAATCTCAGTGCTCTCCTATTTTTTGGATCAAGGTGTCGGGGAGTTGATCCATGCATAAGATAAAACTTGATGTCATCGTACCAAGGACTAGTAAAGTTTTGTGCACAGTAGATTTGATTTTGATTGTGTTGATATTGAATTAACATATCAGTTTCATTTTGTTGTCCTATAGCTGAATCAGCAACCAATTTACATAAACCTTGGCCTCTAACAATTTGCGCTGGGGTAATTTCTATGTCGTATTCTTGTAAGGAGGTGACCCGGTTTGCCCTTTTTTCACCCAGATCTTTCTGTACTAACAAATTTCTAACAGCAGGGTAAGGGACAATGATTTTCGTCCTAGATTTCAATAGATAAGATCGGAAGTGTTTTACCACTTTAAAAACAGCATAGTCCTGCTGATCTACTGTTGGGTAATTAAGTTTTGATCCCTTAAAGGCTGAGCTCATAAAGGCAATTGGGACTTCATTGTTTTCATCATTCTTTTGGGTTAGGACAGCAGCATAAGATCGATCAGAGGCAAATGTGTAGAGGGTGAAGTCTCGCAAAAAATCAGGGCTCATTAGAGAAGAAGCATCTACTATAGCCTTTTTTATTGAGTCAAAAGCCTAACTTTCTAAAGGTCCCCAATGGTATTGTACATCCTTTTTTATTAAATTTTGTAATGGTCTGACCATTTCTGAAAAGTTGGGGACGAACCTCCTAACAAAGTTTATCTGACCCAAGAAAGATTGCATATACTTTTTGGAAGAGGGAGGGAGCAGTTTTGAAATGACTTGGGTCCTTTTAGGATCAATAATCATCCCTTCATTTGATACAATAAATCCGAGGAGCTTACCTTGTTCTAATGCGAAGACAGATTTTTTAGGATTTAAAGAAATGTCGTACTTACAACATCACTATAGAACAGATCTTAGATGAGCTAGATGATCTCCTTTATTTTTTTAGAAGACAGTGAAATCATCTAGATGAACTACTACAGATTGATTGATTAATCCACGGAAAGTGATATCCATCACTCTCTGAAAAGTGGCACCGACATTTATGAGCTCAAAGGGCATATTTCTATAAGCGTAGGTACCCCATGGAGTATGGAAAGTGGTTTTGAGTTGATCTGGGGGAGAGATAAGGACTTGGTTATACCCTGAAAAACCATCCAGCAGCGATAATCTTTCAGAACTGGATACTTGTTGATCTGTTCCATGGGAGGGACAGGGTAGTTGTCTTTATCAAACGCTCGGTTTAAATTTCAGAAATCGACACATAGTCGGATTTCACCACTCTTCTTCCTTACAGGGACAATATTAGAGACCCACTGGGTATGTCTTATCGGGAAGATTATTTTAGCATTCAAGAGTTTGTTTAGTTCTTTCTTGATTGTCGGTTCAAGTTTTGGGTGCGTCTTTCTTAATTTTTGTTGAAAATGTTGGGTTTGGGGTTTCATGGGGATAATGTGTTGTATGATGCTAGGATCAAAGGTTTTTAAATCGTCGTACGTCCAAGCAAAGACATCTTTAAATTCCTTAAACAACTTAATAAATGTTGTCTTTTCTTGCTCAGAACATCCCAACCCCAAATTGATGTACTGTGGGTTATCTTTAGTTCCTAGATTTACTTTTTCATGTGTCAAGGAAGAACTATTCGTTTTACAATTCACTGATTTTCTGAATTTATCGTGAAGATCATAAAAAATTTCTAATCTAACCACAGATTTTGGGATAGAGTTTACCATATCTGATGTAGACTTCGGGAATCTTGGATCTAGTATGACCGTAAAATTGCGAAGGTTTTCGTCGTGGGTACCTTCGTCGATGGCTGCGCCTTGGAAAGTCTCTTCCATGTGCAGAAAACTAATGATTTGTTGATCTTCATCGAAGACTCTCCAATTTGTGATGTTGTCCAAAACGGATGTTCTGAACAACAACTCGACGAAAAACGCATTCGGAGAAAGGCCTTTTGCAGGAAAAAGTTTTGAGGCGACATTAGCTAACAAATCAACCTCAGAATTATTCAATCTAGGAATAGAATTAATGTTAAATGCAGAAAAATTGTTCATTAAATTCCATACCTCAGTCTGATAGCTTTTCAGGTGTGGAGATAAACAGTGGATAGAATTTTTTACCTGTCTAACCACAATTTTTGAATCACCAAAGACAGTCAAATTCTGAATCCTTGAATCTAGTGCTTTCTTGAGACCTTGCAGGAGTGCCTCGTATTCAGTCAAATTGTTTGTGCATTAAAATTATAACCGGCAACTGATCAAAGTTTTGTTACCTGTTGGATCAATGAGCACGCACCCTGCACCAGCTCCTTCCTTAGATTTAGATCCATCGAAGTAAAGATACTAGATTTGATTTTCGTCAGGTGCATGTGTCCGATGAGAGAAGGATGTTGACTGTGTGCATGTCATAATTTCAGACTGTTGTTCCGGGTTAGTAATGGTAGAAGTTTCAGCCATGAAATTACCGAAAAAAGTGTCCATCCCCTGTATTTCAGGTGAGTTGGCGGAAGCAGTGAATGGTTCATTAGGATCATTTAAATCGGTTACTGTGAACTTAAGATAATGCTCACAATTTACCTTAGTTCTGTTAGGCTTTCCATTCTCGGCCAACCACAAGTGAGACCAATCCGTTGCAAAATAGCCATGTAGTTGTTCGGACCAATCTCTACTTAAAAACAAACCATATACTTCTAGGATATCTACGACAATAATATCAATAACTTGATGGACTTTAGGATTAGATGATAATCTGATAAGCACATTTTTTAATTCACCTATTACTTTAACACTAGTTCGATCAAGCTGAATAATCTCCAGGCTTGAAGGTCGAACTTCGGCATTGATTTTTTTGCAGACATAAAAAGGCATTACGTTTGACGAAGCACCTGAATCTACCATACAGTTATGTACATTCCTATTGAAAAATTCAAAAGTCAACAAAAAGGGTGGGACATTTCTGCGAGTATTAACAGCGGAAGTTTGTTGTTTTTTAGTTGCAGCCCCTTAAACTAGTTTATCTACGTTTGTTACACTTTTTACAGGAGGGTCTCTTTTATCAGAAGACTCTGGTGTTGTTTTGACAGAGACCTTTTGAGGTGTTTTGGGGTTGTTTTCAGCAAGTTTGTTGTTGTTCGGATTGTTGTTTTTGTTGTTTTCTGCAATATTTTGCAGCATCTTTTGCAGAAGAAAAGGGAATTTCAATAATTCGTAAACAGAAATATAGCTCTAAGTTTTTTGAGATCATCAATCAAATCATACTCTAAACTCGGGGCCGTTGAATTCTGTTTAGTTTCAATCGATTTAGACAATTTTTTAGGTGCATTAGTTCCGATTTCAGAAGAAGATTTATTTGTTGTCTTGCTCCTGGTATTGTAAGGATGCACTGTTATGAAATTAGCTTGAAAAATGCTATCCGAAAAATGCCTGAAAATGTTGGGAGAGGATTCGTCCTCTTCCACTATCTCTTGTTCAGCCACGTCTTCCGGAATCTCGGAAGGAATCAAGTTATCATGTGCCTCTAGAATCGTCTGAATAGCAAATTGTAAGTTTTCTAGATTTAGGCCTTCATAATTTGAGTTAGGCTGGTTTGTAGGAAAAGGATTTCTAAAAGGGGGTTTGTAAGGCCCTTTTCTTAAAGAAGCTTCTTCAGCCGATCTTCTCAAATCTATAACCTGATTAGACAACTTTTGAACAACCTTCTGTAAGTTTTCTAGCTCTGAACTATCTGATTGAGTTTTGTTTTGGGGAGGTCTAGGAAGAATTTTGATTTTCTTCTTGGAGGGTGAAGTAGTCTCTGCCTCCTTACAAATATTGTATTTTAGGCTAAGAATATCTTTCTCAATTTGACTCACCTCTTCGAAGGCTTCTAACAATGTGGCTTTCTTGGACCTTTTTACCCAAATGGCTATGTTTTGGTGTAAGGCTTTCGTGAAGTATGCGACGATAAGGTTTTCGGTAGGCATTGAGTCTGTGGGGATTCGATTCTTTAATGTTAGGAACCTTTAATTAAAGTCTTTTATCTTTTCTTTGGGGTTCATCTTTAAACTAGAGAGTTCCATGACTAGGACTTCAGGACATTTTTCGTCTCCAAATTTCTCAAGGAAACAGGACTCGAATTTATCCCATGACACAATGGTGTGGGGTTGTTGGGAAAAGTACCAGGTAGAGGAATTGCCTTCAAAGGTTGAGGGAAAAAGTCTACACACTACGTCTTTGTGTTCAACACTACGGAGCCTAATGGCTAGCATGAATTTTTTGATATGATCCTCAGCAATCTGCTTGAAATTTGGGTCAAATTTAGGGAGCCATTTCTATGGATGTTTAGGCAAAGGATGTTGGGGCCCAGGTATGGCCACTGCATCTTGATCGAGTCAAGGTCTGGCAGGATTGTTCGGATTGGCCATAGGTGTGGGTGGTGTCGAAGGCTGAGATGAAGAACTGCCTTCGTCTGATGATTCTTCTCCGAAAGAAGAAGGAGATGAAGGGGGTGGTGATGGTGGAATACCAAATCCTCCTGTTGCGGGAGTGAGGATGTGATCTGGATCCGTAGGATTTAGGGTAAGATTAGTACCTTCAAGTTGCTCCCTGATATCAGAGAAGTCTAATGGTTGGTTCAAAGGCTGACCTGGTTGTCTGATACGGGCCAAGGCACTGTGCATCCTTATGAGGGATTGACGAACGATTTCTTGTACGTCGACCCCTGAGGGGTTTGGAGTTATTGGTTCAACGGTAACCCATGGATTGTCGTTTGATGTGGTTGTTGTTTGAGGGACAATGTTGTCGTCATAACGACTTCTTGTCACTATAGGTGATCGGGTAGGTGAGGGAGGAGTCTTGTGACCTCCTCGTGCCATTAATAGTATTCAGGCCTCCTTCTAGCGCCATTTGTTGACGAGTGAAATTGACCGCTCGTCAATTGGAAGAGTGAATCCAGTCTGGGGTTGTCCAATTAACCCAAGTCGTTTGGATTAATTCACTCTGATGGGTTTAATGGCTCCATTGGCCAATCTAAAGTCCTAAGGGAAGCGAAAAATAACTAAAAGAAATGCAATAAATTACTACATAATAATCGTTGAAATATATATGTACATCTAAATATATATATGTAGTTTATCTAATTAATATTTATATAATAGTTCTATTTATCATATATACAACATATACAAATAATGAGTTTTAATCTGAACTCATAGAAAATCGAATGTAAAATGGTTCTTTTAACGACAGTAATAAAGAAAGCAAAAGTATTATTTGTTTTATATTTGTTTTCTTGTTTATATGCATTCAAAAGATCAAATATTAAACTACTTAATCAAACAGGAAGATATAGATAGCGAAAATTATACTATATATAAAAACTTCCATAATAAGCAAGCAAATGAAATAAAAGAATAAACTAACCTATTAATCATTTGAAGAGTATGTGTCCAACTGTTTGCGTAAATCATGCATCAGTCTATCCACGAGATAAATCTGTTGTGCATTTTAACTCTATTTGGTGCAAAGGCCAAACTATGCGTTGACTGGTGTATTCAATTGAAAAAACAATAAGACACAAAATAATTACAGTAATATAATAGATCACAAGCGATAACACATGGGATAAATCCTACAGTTACAGCATGCATTTAATCAATCGAAATATGTAAGGTAAACCTCATAACGTGAATTGAAATATCATTCAATTGTTTTGCTAAAAATGAAGCATAAAATCATGAACCATGAAGAAAACTATCTTGACAACCAAAACAACCTGTGAAGACGAAAGCTATCTATGGTCATTCAATTTCCAAGATAAACAAAATATAGATCATAACCACATCCACAGATGACTAAAGCATAAAGTAAATATTGATTATGTCTAAATTCGAGTATAAACTGTTCACAATAAGCCCCGGGCCAAGATGCCTCTATTTACAAAATGATAGGTTTATAAAGGCCTCAGGAAAGATAATTGTTTATGTTCCTGAGATCAAATATTTATTTCAAAAATAAAGGGGGATGCAACCACCCTGATCTTACTAAATCCTCCAAAACTAACAACAGTTCATTTTGTTCATTCAAAATACATCATAGATATGACTGGAAGGTCTCAAGAGTGTCTCAAATCAATTTTGAAATCATGGATCCCCGAATATCCTGAGAGAAAAGAAAAATAGAAAGATTTCAGATACATTTTCTGTCATTAATTTACACAATTCGAATTAACATAACTGGCTACAGAATCTTGTGATTTTGTAGCTAGTTATTTTAACAAATGAAATCTCATTTTATTTAGTGAATAAAATAGACTAATTTAATAATGAAATATAGTTTATTCAACAAACCAAATAATCTAACTAAAACAAACATGCTATTAATTGAAAAGATCATACCTCTAACCATGCAATCAAATCGTATCATGAAACCTTGGAATTTACAATGGCTGTAGCAGCCTCAACATTTTTAAATATCACATGACATGTGGTCTTCATACATTTTTCCTTGCATTGAATAACTGACTCGAGCCTCAAGTTTTCGCTCGTTAAAACGTCGACCTGATCTTTTAAAGCCTTAACTCGTGACTGTAGAATTGGGATATCAGTATAATATCTATCAATCCATGATAGACAGAACTCACACTTTAACTGTGCGGCGGTTGCATTAGAACAAACAAGATTGTGGACCGGAGCGCCCTCCATACGAATAGTAGATTCATTGCAAAGCTTGACACCAGGAAAATCTAGATTGTCTTTCAAACAGGGAGGTAAATTATCGACAAAGTTATAGGGTCAATCAGGGTATGGCTCGAATGACAAAGGGTCTTCCTCTGCAAGGAATTTGTCAATTTCAGACTTAGAACTCTCATTAACCTTGATCATATTGATCATGTTTGCATGAGAATTCATCTTGTTACGAAGACTCCGTGATATCAATCTCCCAGCCCTTTTGTTCTTAAAATTTATATCAACACTGCTTTTAGATTATCGACAAAGTTATAGGGTCGATCAGGGTATGGCTCGAATGACAAAGGGTCTTCCTCTGCAAGGAATTTGTCAATTTCAGACTCAGAACTCTCATTAACCTTGATCATATTGATCATGTTTGCATGAGAATTCATCTTGTTACGAAGACTCCGTGATATCAATCATCCAGCCCTTTTGTTCTTAAAATTTATATCAACACTGCTTTTAGATTTCTTCCCTGTAGGTTTCTTTAAGTTTTTAACATAGTCAGTAGGATGTATAACCTGCTCATAGACCTATTGAAAAACCTTTGAATTGATTAAGGGTTTGCTATAGGGGGGCGAGACAGAGGCTTGGATGGGTGAGAGGGGCATTGTAGGGTAGGTTAGGGTTTCTTTAACCACTGGCTTAACGACCTCATCAATATTTGGATTAGAGAAACCATTTCTCACTACAAACGAGTCCCAATTATCACTCTGTGATTCTAACGGATGCACAAGTAAGATTTTAATTAGGCCGTGATGAAAAAGACTAGAGTCTGACCAGTGTTTCTTGTATCTTTTCCCCATTTTATAAAGACTCTTGAGTAAGTAATATGGCATATTCAAAGGGAAATCCATAAAACTCATAAGCAGATGCAAATGGTACAAAAATACAAGCCCGAAACGCCCCTCACAGGTAACAAATTGCTTTACCACAGCGAGCAAATCGTGCCACCGAGATTTTAGGAATGAAATGGGCATACCTTTATCACAGCTTGTTATTTTCTGAGATGTAAACAACAGGGTCCAAGGAACTTCTTCCACTTTTGCGTTTTTAAACCATGTCTGACCGCTTGTTGGTAACCCTGTGGCTTGACTCAGAAACTCCTCGGTAACTTCCATTTTCACATCACCAACTTTCGCTCTACAACCATCAAAGGAGAAAGCGAATTCTTAGGCAACCTGTAAATTGAAACCCTGAAACTTCCTAATGAAAACGAGCCAGCCACTTCCCTCCAAATCTCCTCTTGCATCGTCGTATAAGAGGAGGGTTTGGATACCGTTTGGTTCAATTCTCATGACAGGAGCCATACTGGACAGGAGGGCAATCAAACAAACACAGCATACAGGGAGAGTTTGTGAAAACAAAACAGAGTCATAACCCTGAGCCCAACAATGAACGTTGTAAAGACTCATAGGATGGGATGGACGTTTAATTAAAATGCATGCGAAGGAGGTTTGCGAAACCCAAGGCCATCCTTAGAAATGATGGCAGTCTACAAATCGTATGCCACCTTTGCATTCAGTATGAGCTAGGACCAAATCATTAAAACAAAAATAAGTGCACGCATCGTGGGTTTGATTACAAAGTTCGGGTAAGTCAAAAATCAAAAAATCAAAAGTTTTGTAAAAGAAACGCAACCAAGAATCAAACCAAAACTATACAAAAAATCAAATCATGAGGGTCCTTTGTTCATAAAACCAATAACCTCTTAAGCATGCTTGGAGTTGAAAGGATCAAAACAAAGAGAGTAATATCTTCATGGAAAGGAATCAAAATTCCATAATAAACTATATGAACAATTTGCCTTTAATGAAATTTTAAAACATAATTGTAATCACAGTCGCAAGTTTTCATGCTTTCAGTCATGAAAACAAAGCTTGAATAGACAATAGGGAGAAGCGACAATTTACAACTGTCGTTTCGGAAACTTCTCATGAAGAGTAATAAAATTTCATGACCCTAGTTAGGCAGCTATGTAGATCATTTAATTGATATGGGAAAAAAAAAACAATTATATTATTGTTGCCAACAGATTGTTCGAGAGAAATGATTGTAGAGGAGTGATTCAAAATTATTTCTTAAATACTTAATTTCAGTTGAGTGATTTGATCAAAAGTTAGCTTAGGAAGAGAGAGTTGAAGTGAAATAGAGGACAGATTGATTTACGTCTTGATCAATGTCAACTAATCAGGTAAGATATTTACACAATAGAGAACCCTTGAACAATAAACCCTTTAACTTCTCTTTTCATACTAGACTGAAGGATCATATCTATAACACAAACCATGGTCAAACCAAAAAATATGTCATTTCCAAACACTCTTACAATACTAAAGACATGATATGCTTTGACCAATTAATCCCTACTAGTATACCCACCTTACTAGAGAAGCAACATACATCAAGAAACACCCTAATAATATCAATGAAGAAGATGGTTTCCAACTTGAGTCTCCCCCGACAATCAATGATCAAATTCAATAATCATCAAATATGNCATGAAAACAAAGCTTGAATAGACAATAGGGAGAAGCGACAATTTACAACTGTCGTTTCGGAAACTTCTCATGAAGAGTAATAAAATTTCATGACCCTAGTTAGGCAGCTATGTAGATCATTTAATTGATATGGGAAAAAAAAAACAATTATATTATTGTTGCCAACAGATTGTTCGAGAGAAATGATTGTAGAGGAGTGATTCAAAATTATTTCTTAAATACTTAATTTCAGTTGAGTGATTTGATCAAAAGTTAGCTTAGGAAGAGAGAGTTGAAGTGAAATAGAGGACAGATTGATTTACATCTTGATCAATGTCAACTAATCAGGTAAGATATTTACACAATAGAGAACCCTTGAACCATAAACCCTTTAACTGCTCTTTTCATACTAGACTGAAGGATCATATCTATAACACAAACCATGGTCAAACCAAAAAATATGTCATTTCCAAACACTCTTCCAATACTAAAGACATGATATTCTTTGACCAATTAATCCCTACTAGTCTACCCACCTTATTAGAGAAGCAACATACATCAAGAAACACCCTAATAATATCAAGGAAGAAGATGGTTTCCAACTTGAGTCACCCCCGACAATCAATGATCAAATTCAATAATCATCAAATATGTGTAGACCTTGTAATAAGGTATAAGCTTCAGCTTGGTTGTTGGAAGACTTCACTATACCCCATGCAAAGGTTTATTCATATGTTCTTCTGGGATCAATGATTGCGCCAACGCCCCCCGCCCCTCCACCTACCACCCTTGGAATACCTTTTGAGACTTCATCAAAGAATAAAATGTGAGAGTTCTAAGTAGACTTCCATTGCTGAAAATCATGATCACTCAGTGAAAGATGTCAGTTCGATCAAGAATTGAACTTGTCCATATTTAGGTTTTCATTTTGAGTTATATGGAATTGGTGAAACCATTATTTTTCATCCTCACTCAAGCATTGGCTTACATTGATTTGTCCTCCCTTAGAATTGATGTGTTCTACTAATAATAATTTATCATTTGCAACTATAATGATAGGATTCTCTAGCCCTTGCTTAAAAATGGCTATGTTTCGGGCTAGCCATGTTTTCCAGAAAATAAATTTTGGTAGAGCTAACCACAGTCTTTTGAAGACTGGTTTATTTTTTTAATTTCCCCTATAGAGTCTTCACCATTAATAAAGCATACTTTTCCGTAAATTTGGAATTATCATTATGTGATTTGTTCTAGCATAGGTATATTGCTAGACTCGATATGTATATTCATACTCAAAGAAATTGTGATGAACCATTTCAGCTTTAGAGAGATAGAGGGCACATCTTGAGGGGCCTTGGATTCCTCTTTTCTTCAAATTTTTAGTTGTCAATATCTTCACATGGACCAATGTCCAGAAAAAAATCTTGATTTTAGGAAGTTCATCAAAATTCCTTGCATGGTTCCAAATTGTTGACTATTGTGGTAGATTTATTGAATGAAGATGGCTTAAATAACCATTTTTAACATTATAACATGTATATCCGCATCCTCTATTGTCAAAAGAGTAAGTGTTCCAAGGTGCACAACCTTTGAGAGAGTTAAGGAGTAGAGTAACTAAAGGAAAAGGATGAGAAGGTGGATAACCAATATTCCACCCCAATAAGTATCCCTAACTAGCAGACTAGGAAGAGATATCATACAAGGTGTTTAAATTTTGGTTTTCCATCCATGATTTCAAAGGAAGTATATCTTTGTTATATTACAATGACTATTTTCCAATGATATTGTCATGCCAAATATTGATGTCTTTTCCATTTCATAGGATACAAGTGATTTTGTATTGAATAATAGGGGCTACAACTCTTATGAGTTTCCATATGGGTGAGACTTTTCTAGATTCCATATCTTCCTTGCCATAAAAAAAATTGTATTTATTGAGCTACTTGTTGGATTACACCTACTAGGGATAGCAAGGATGAACTGTGGAATATGGGAAAGGAAGAGAGTATTGATTTTATAAACCCACCCTTCTAGTTGGACTCAACCATTGTGAACACCATTATTGAAACTTGGATTTGATCTTACCTAATACACTCTACAAAGATTTTGATGTTGGGTTAGACAAACTAATAAGCATCCCAATGTACTTAAAGGAATTCCATGTTTCCTAATGAAGAAGCATAAGGATTCTGAAAATGGATTGTAACATATTCCTACTAATATTCCACCCATATGTTTGACTTTTTTTACGTTGAACTTTACCCCCATAAGCATTTGTAAATAGGCCCAAGACCCTTTTGAATCTCTCTACCATAATAGTAGATGCACAACCCATTAGAAAAGTGTCGTCACAAATTTGAGAATGATTCATGATTTTGACTCCCCTTACCAATTTAATTCTCGAAATATTTCCAAAAACCTCTCTAAATCCAATTCCCTCCTCAAAGACGCAACAATAATAATATATAAAAGAGGGGATAGGGGGAGCCTTGACGCAATCCCCTACTTCCCTTAAAAAAGGTTTTGGGTCTCCCATTTACTAATGGGGAAATCCATTGGTTGCAAATGTATGTATATACCCACCAAATGAAGGCAAGATAGAAACCAAATTTGAAAAGAATATCAAAAAGAAAGGAGTGTCAAACTTTATGAAAAGAATTTTCCATATCAATTTTGATGATCATATTTTTTATTTTATTTTTGCTCAACTAAAGTGTATTGGTTCCTTAACCATTATCGTATTATCCACTATCTATTACTTTTGTATGAATCCTCCTTGGTTTTCTGACATTATTTTGGGAAGAAGTTGTTTTAATATGTTAGCAATAATATTTTTCATAACTTTATAATATACATTGCAAAGAGAAATGGGGTGGAACCAAGAGAAAGAAGAGGGATTGGCCTCTTTAGGAATAAGGGAAAGAAAGGAAAAGTATGTGTTTCCTCCAATTCTATAATATTTTTGTACATATTGAAACATTCTTTTAAGATTGATTTTAAAGATATTCCATCATTCTCTATAAAAGTGGATTGTGCCCTGGAGCCTTATTAGGAGCCAAACCCCAAATTACTCTTTAAATTTCATCATCAAATATTTCCTCCATCAAAACTACATTTTAATCTAAGGATATGATTGAAGGAATATTTTCAAGCATGGTCGTCATTACATCATGATCCTCCCCTTCACTTTCTATATACAGTTCATCAAAATGAGATATAGCTACGTCTTTTATCTCCTCAAAATTTCTGATGGTCATTCCATCTTCCAATGCAATTTATTTAACATTGTTTTATAATGTTCTTGTTTTTGCTTTCCTATGAAATAAAGAGGTATTTCTTTCTCCTAATCTTAATCATAAATTATGGGGTTTGAGCCTCCACATTTCCTCCTCTACCAGAAGATCTTTGTAGAATTTTTTAAAGACCATTTTTTTTTCTTTTAACAACTTCTTGATTATTTCTGTAGACTCCATTTTGTCATGTAAGGAGTCCAACTACAATTTTTAATTCTTATTTATCATGTATTAGGGGGGTATAAAAAAATTTATCCCTTTATTTCTGAGAAAATTTCAGTTCTTTAACACACACACACACACATATATACTTACAGTGCATCGTTATTTTGACGACCCTTTTGTCTCAATTGTGACGCCATAACACTATTTTGGCGTCTGACTTTCGACGCCCTTCCGACGATCCAAAACATCGCATATATGGAAAATTTGTCAATGCATAGTTTTTGGTGTCGACATTACGAAGACGTCTTTTGTCGTAGTTTAAGGTCTAAAAAAATTATCGTCATCTCTATTGCGATGACATTTTCCATCGTAGTGGAGATGACACGTAAACCATATGTTTCCGTCGGAAGTAAGACGACATGTAAATATACGTCGACAGTGCGATGAAAATTTGCGTCAATGTAAAATTGAGCCTTGGACGACACGTTTCCATAAGATACGTCAAAAGTGAGACACAAGAACATTTGTCTAAATTGAGACGATACCAGAAATGATGTTTGAAGGGGCCAATGTTTGTCGTGATCCTTACAATGTCACGTTGGAATTATGTCTAAAGGGTCTTCAAAAAATGACCCAAATTTACTAGTGGATGTTGCAGAATCAAATAAACAATTATGAAAGTTGTGATTGAATATCTCAAAGTTCAAAAAAAAAGGAGGTGTTAAGGATGTATATTTCTTCTTGGTCAAGACATAATTTACTGCTAATCTGTGCAAATGATTTGAGTCAACTCTATCTACATTTTTGGTAGGGGTTGAAGGCTATATTTTGTCCTCTTCTAAGGATTTGAATAAGAGTATTATCTACTTAGAAATATTATATAAGTCCAAAATGGAAATATTCACCTTGATTTTCTTCAAATCTTCCATGACATTGTACTTTAAGGGCTCAATTTCATGACTTACAGGCCTAGGCAGGGTGGTTGATCCAGATTATTTTCAGCATGAAATGAGAGAAGAGATACAATAAAGAAATGTACATAGATATATCAAATATGCAATAATAAAACATATATTTATCAGATATATAACCATAAACATAGAGATACAGTAATACACAATTTCTATTGATGAGAGAAATGTACAAAACTGTAGAAATAGAGAGTGAAATATTTGCTAGAATGGTGGCAGCTTATCTTTGAGAAGAGATGTGACAGATACTCACATTCGCCAGAAGATGGATTTTACAATGAGGATCCAAAGGCCTTTTTAAAATAAATAAAATCCAAAACCCTAACGTTGGAAGATGAAAATCCAATAGTTTTGTGGAACTCATTTTGGGTAAATTGGTGTATCAACTTCAAGAGGGCGTAACTTTGGAATACAATCTCCTTTTGGGGTGCATGATATCTTTTTGGAAAGGTATCATCAAGGAGATTCATTTTGGGGGCTCAATAAGAGCCTTTGGCTATCATTGAGGTGCTCAATCCTGGAAAAAAAACTTCATTTAGGACCTCAAAATGGCCCTGAAATTTTAGGAAACAAAAAACCTACTAAAAATAGTAAATTGCTAGAAGACTGTTTTGAGCCAATTGGAATAGGTGGGTGGCCACCAATATCCACCTCGATCAATCCTCCCTCCCTAGGAAGCAATGGTATCCATTGCACTAAGCACCAGGGGGGAGAGGGAAAAGTGTTTGTTAAATCTGCATCTTGATGAGTTTTTTGCCTTGTTGGAAAAGTTGTGTTGCTTAGCTTGTTGAAGGTTGTCATGAACCTATGGCTAGAAGGGTTGGAAATTTTTAACTAGTTTGACTACATGATATGATTGTGTGTATAAATAATCCTCGCACTTTTCTTCCATCTTGTCAACTTTCTTCTACTGGACAGAAGGTGCTTGGACTGAGGCTGCAATGGTTGTGGTGCTCTTTTGTTCACCTTTTAAACAGACTATGAAGAAGTTGAATTTTGTAGTATGAGATACTACCTTGTGGAAATGTTTAGGTGGGATGGTAGTTGGAACTACCTCTGGTATCATGTAGAGATGACCCCCCAGAGTAACAATGACACTACGGGGTCGAGACTCATAAATAGCATCGCACTTCGACATATATGGTTGGCCCAAAAGAACATCATAGACATCCAGTGGGGAAACATCACATCATACCTCGTCCTTGAAGGGATGGATGTCATATTAAAATCAACACTACTAGCTGACACAAAGGTCTCATCCCTGGTAAATCCAACCAATGTTGTATGGTTGCGGGTGTGGTGTTGTCAATAATCCCAACTATTTGACGACCTCTATTAACGTGAGGTTCTTTTGGCTTCTGCTATCAACAATGAAATGCAATGGGACCCCCTTCACCCACATATGTTAATAAAAAAGGTGTTCCCACTCTTCAGGATCTGTTGGTTCTTCTAGTTGAATTGTTGTGGTCGTGACAGTAGAAGTGGGGTCTGCTTCGATGATCTGTCTTCTGCTAGTTTTTTCTAAATCAAATTATGAATTTGAGTTCATATATTT
>SNQJ01S0152730.1:0-22874 GCA_010110895.2 Picea sitchensis | reverse complement strand
TTGTTGATGCTTTGAGCAGGAAATGTTTACTGATGTAGGAATTCAGAGTCAAAACTTTGGGTTTTGATAACCTCAAAGAAATGTATAGAGATGATCCAGATTTTAAGGAAGCGTATGAGGCATCTGAGAATCCAATTCTCAGGGACAGAAGCCAGTGGACTGAATATATGATCCATGATGGATTATTATTCAGAGGCAATCAATTATGTATTCCAAAATGCTCCATGAGGGAGAATCCGTTGAAAGAAAAACATAATGGAGGATTGGTCGGACATTTCGGTCATGAAAAAACGTTCTCGAAATTAAATGGCTCATATTTTTGGCTAGGGATTAGGACAGATGTCAAAATATTTGTGGACAGATGCAGAATTTTCCAGCACACCAAAGGGAAAAGGAAAAACACAGGGTTATACCAGCCATTACCCATACCTGAGAGGCCGTGGGATGCAGTGAGTATGGATTTTATATTAGGGCTGCCAAGGACGCAAAGAGGATTTGATTCAATCTTTGTGGTGGTAGATAGATTTTCAAAGATGACACATTTCATACCATGCCAGAAAACCAGTGACACAACTCATATTGCGGACCTGTTTTTCAAGGAAGTCATTAGACTTCACGGTTTGCCAAGAAGTATAGTTTCAGATCGGGATGCCAAGTTTATGGGATATTTCTGGAGGACTTTATGGAAGAATCTAGGGACAAGTTTGTCATTTAGCTCAGCATATAATCCTCAGATGGATGGGAAAACATAAGTTGTGAACAAAAGCTTGGGAGATTTGCTAAGGAGCCTAGTGACTGAACACCACAGTCAGTGGGATCATATTCTGCCACAGGTGAAATTTTCTTACAATGACTCGTTCAATAGAAGCACAGGACAGAGTCCATTCCAAATTGTATATGGAATGTAGCCAAGGGGAGTTTCTGAATTGAAAGATTCAGAACAAGTTGAATTCAGGAGTGCTAGTGTAGAGGATTTTGCAGAAGAGATGAAGGAGCTTCATAGCTAAGTAAATAAGTGATTGCAGAATTCAAATCAAGAGTACAAGCGCAGAGCAGATCAACACAGGTGAGAACTTCAATTTGAAGTTGGTGATCTAATTCTTGCACATCTAAGGAAGGAAAGGTTCCCAAGGGGAACATACAATAAACTGAAAATGAAAAATATTGGACCATGCAAGGTCGTGAAGAAATTCGGGGCAAACACATATGAGATTGAATTACCCGAGGGGATCGGAATTTCACTGATATTCAATATCTCAAATTTGTACCCTTATAGAGTTGAAGAAGCAGGAGCAGACAGTGAACAGATAGAGGTTCATTGGGCTAAACAAATGCCTGTAGCTGAAAATCCACAGATGGAAAGCATAATTGACAAGAGAGTCAGCAGGAGGACCAGGAGAAAATAATACTTTGAATACTTGGTCAAATGGAAGGGACATCCAGTTGAAATTCCAGCTGGGAAGATGAAGTAGAAATTCAGAAGCATAGACAGACCGTGCAAGAGCTCATGAACAGGAGTTCATGAAAATTTTCAAGCGAGGGAGTATGATGCAGAAGCATCGTAAGCAGCCAAGCGACCATGAAGGCGGGAGACAGTTGGGACAAGCGCCAACATATTTTTGCACATGTTCAAATGATTTTGAAATTTTAAATGCGTAGATATTAAATGTAATAGTTAAGAGGAAGCACACTTACATATTGTAAACAAATCATGAGTGATTTTCTCTCATCTGTAGTAGGTAGAGGCATTTATGCATAGTTAATGTAAGTAGGTAGGTTTGAATGCAGATTAGACAGTTTAGAGCGTAGGAGGGAAAACCGACTATAGACACCCTCACCCTTGTATCATTGCATTATTATTATCAATTGTATTAGTGAGCATAGAGAAGAAGCAGAGAGCTGTGTAAGAGTAGAATCCATGTACAAAAGTTTGAATTAATACAAAGAGCTTTGATTCAGACTCATGGTGTTATGATGCTTTCTGTGTATACATGCTAAATGATATGCTTATGGTTGTTTATTCTCTCTGTTATGCTTTTTCTTTATATACTGTGAATGAATCATTTCATGTTGGATGTTTGAAGTCTGTGAGAGAGAGAGAGAGAATGAGTTTCAATTGTTTCTCAACCCGAGTGAGAGAAGTTCATGCAAGGAGTGCAGAGAAGTGTCCATAAGGAGTACGTTGACAAGGGTTCATAGTTTATCTCTGAAAGCTTAGGTGGGATAACGTTGTTCTCATTCCCGCAGAAGTGTAGGTGAAGCACTGAAGCCATGCAAGGTGTGCACAGGTTGGTTGAAAGATTAGAACTTATTAACCAAGGGTGAATTGAAGGACTACTATTTCAGGGTGTGCACAGAGTCGAGAGAAATCAAATACTTAGAAGTATTTGAAGGGTTTCCGCAAGGAGTGTGTTCAGGAGTCTTTTTGAGAGACTCGAGGTTGCAAATAAAGATTAGGAAGGTTAGCATCTTTGAATACTTCAAAGAGAGACAAGGGTCAAAATCATCTAGCAGAAGTAAGGTTCAGGAGGGAGAACGTCGATTTGTCTCATATAATCCATTGGGAAAGAAATTGAACGAACAAAATTCTTTGTGGAGAAGTACCAAAGATCCGAGAGTCGTTAGATCTTGTAGAGGAGCAAGGGGAGTTACATCGAGTGGTTTTCTAAAACATAAGCTCAGGAGAAATAGGTCGTTAGATCCAAGCCAATGAGAGCTGTCAGATCTCTCGCAAAATTTCATTTCAGAGTTCGGAGGATTGAAGGGCAGAGAATTCGCATCAGAGATAGAGGACAACGAAGCAGATAGGTGGCGTATTTGTCGCCAGACAAAGTCAAACCTTCATTGACTATTTTTGGGGTTTCGTAGGTTGGAATGCTGGGAGCCTTGCATCAGAATTCGCGAAGTCGCGAAGTGCGAAGTCTCGAAGTGGCAAAAAGTTCTGTTATGGGGCCAATATTTGTTGAACATATCGAAGTTCGGCATTTCAACACTTTCACGGACAAGAGGTAGGGGTATTTGTTCCAAGATTCCCGAAATCTCAAAACGTGATATAACCACAGAGAAAGGTGCGATAAAGATTTCAGCAAATCGACATTTCGGGTTTCGATAGTTGAAGGGTCGAGAAACTCGGCAACCGGAGTCGCAAAGTCACGAGGTCTGAAGTTCCGAATTTGTGAAAGGTGTGACCACATTTTGGGTCAGAGGATTTGAGTTGGTGCCTAGTTTTTATTCACGTGGGCTCAATTCATAAGGACCTGTGGAAAACACCATTTTATGTGTGTGGGATTCCCCGAGGAGGAATCGAAGAGTCAATTAGACTCAAAGGGCAGATTTAGAGCGATCCTGCGTAGACCTCGACCCGAGGGTTCGGGGGTCTGCATCACATTGCACCTAAGGTTGATGATACATGTGTTCTTCAGAAAATAAAACACAATAAGTCTTGGTTAGTTCATTGGCTACAATAATAAAGAGAAACGTTAGTTAATTGATAGAAAATTTCCCAGTAGAAATGAATAGACTGCTTACAAGGGTGAATCTAAATATTTTACCGTTGGGTTCATATGATTCCTTAATTGGCATGGATTGATCCAAATAATACTTATATGTTAATTAATTTTCAATACACATAAACATCTAACTTGATCTCGAAATAATAATGATCATTTCAAGAATTGCATAACACATGTCAATTTACTTATCTATCCAAAATCACTTCAATGATAAATAACTAAGAAAAATAGAACAAAAATAACAAAATCACATCCATAAGTTTGTTAAAGGAGTTCACCCATATTGGGATACATCTCCGGGTCCGCTTCCAATCAAGACTACTTTATTAATGCTCAAATGCTTGTGTTTTTACAATGACCTTTTAACTTATTTCTTAAACTCAAAAATAGAGTGCACCATTGATTTCTTCTTGAAATTCTGAGAAACATTAGTATAAAATTCATATAATTTAATCAAGGAACCATTTGGCACATGTTACAGTGAAAAACTCAAAGTCTAGATATCCCTGGCATGAACTTCGAGACCCATATGCACGTACTTCAATATCTCATACTCTATGTGTGTCTCGGTCCACATGTCTCTTTAAATAGGACGACGACCCTTAGATTTCATCTAGAACCTTGGAAGAACTTAATTACTGTTAGGTGGAATCCCATAACATGAGGCTCCTTGGGTGCAGTGGTTAGAGCATTGGAGTGTGTGGGAGGGTGTCATGGGGTCGACCCCCACAGACCTCTCCTCCTTTGGTGTTTTATTGCAACTATATGATATATATAGTATGGGTCATTTGGATATAGTGGAATATAGTTGTAACCCCCTTTGCGAATATTGGTGTTGGTTATATGGCATGTAGACAAAATCGTGGGTCGAGGTCTCAGCCCTTGGCCTCCCCTTTCCGCCGATTAACAACCCAAAAATTAAATAAACATTTTTCCATATGACTGTTAAGTCACATGGTATGGTACAATGGTAAGTCTTTTGATTTGTGTATGGGAGGTTGAGGGTTCAACTCCAGTCCTCATAATAATTTTGATAAACCATAGCCATGAGAGGCCAATGGGAGACTACCATGTGGCAGTCTCTCGTTGGTCATTTAAACCTGTACGAACATGCCACGTGTTGAGATTTGATTGGTCCACCTGTACTTGTACAATTTCCCTATCAATTTTACAACTCATCTATACAGACGTATACAGATGTGTCACATGTCATCCTTTGACCTTTGACCTTGTTTGAACAAAATTTTGACTAGCCATAACTTTTTCATATGAACTTCATTCGAGGCGATTTTTCACCATTGGAAAGATGTCGATGAGATCTACGCAATGAAGTTATTTTCGAGAATATTTGAGATGAAAAAATTTTGAGCATTTTCTAGATCCACCTAGATCATTCCTCCCCATTGGAAGCCTTTTGGACCACCAAAAGTCTTGATTACTCAACAACTAAGTGAGGGTAAATATCCCTCACTCTTCCAATCTCAATCCACTTTTATTTTCTTGGTTTTAACCCTTTAAGAACAACTCGAAGATATTCCACATCACCTCGTTGTGAAGTCCCGATCCTTCTATCAAGAATAACATCTTCATGTAGCTCCTCTAAATATTCTAGAGCTAAATAATCAACTTTCAGAACCTGAACACTTTCTTCTTTATCCATAATCATAGGAGGCTCATAAATTTTCAAATACTCAGCATTTACCACTGAATATATCTACATATAATATGGTAGATCTAAATGAAATGAATTAATACCAATCTTCTCCAGGGTCTTAACTGGACCATACCAAATTGGCCTGATATTTTTACCTTCACCCTTAATTTTATCTTTGTTGATATGTAACCATACTTGATCACCGACTTGAAACTGATGATCAAACTGATTCTTGTAATGCCTCACCTTATATTTGGCTCAGGTCTTCTCTAATTGTTCTTGTAGTTCCTGATGTACCTGTTGAATCCTTTGAATGAACCTATTAGCTTTGTCTATATCATCTTTTCCATCCTCTTTATTTTCTTCTCCAAAAGAAAATTTCATCAATGATTTAGGAAAATACCCCAAACATACTTCAAAGGGAGTTTTTTGAGTAGAATAATGCATGCCACGCCTATAGGCATGTTGTACATGATGCAATTGTTCATCCCATAACTTATGATGTTTTTTGTATTATCCTCGTAAAAAATGTACCACTGCCATGTTTACCACCTCTGTATATCCATATATCCATGGATGAAAAGTCATTCTCTTCTTTAACTTAGTGTCCATCATCTCCCATAAATGAGACCAAAAATTACCTAAGAAGTGAGAGTCTCGATCAAATATAATATATGTAGGCATCCCAAAATGAACCCATACATTTGTAAAGAACAACTATGTTGTCTGTTCAACTATGACATGTTTCTTGCATCGAATTAAAATACACATCTTACTGAACCCGTGCACGATGACATATAATCATGACCTGTTCTAGACATTGAAAAACCTCCTACAAAATCCGTAGACACACTTTCCCATGGTTGAGAAGGTACTGGAAGTGCCACATATAATCCTAGATTTATGTTTCTAGGCTTTCTTGTGGCACACATAACACACCCTTTTATATACTTGGAAAATGTCTCATTCATTCAAGGCTAATAACAATATCTTTACAATTGTGCTACTATCTTACCTACCTCGAAGTGACAAAAAATGAGAGATGTATGAGCTTCTCTGATTACATTTTCTCTTTCATCCTTGGGTATATAAATATTTCCAAGATGACATAATAATTTTTCATGCATATGATAATACAATTGCTGATTTCCATGAGTTAAATCCATAGATACATCTTTAAAATCATCATCCCTATCATATTTGTCAACATAACTTTCATGAGCTAAATAATTATGCTTTAATATTGTAGATGCATTGATTACTGGTCTTAATAAAATATCTGCAACCTTGTTATGAATACCTTTCTTATACTTAATAACCAAATGAAATTGTTGTAAGAAACCCATCCACCTAAAATGTCATGATTGTTGTAGCTTGATCTATGATTGCAAATACTGTAATGGGTGATAATCTATATGAACTATTGTCTCCTTTTCCATCAAGTAATGCTTCCATTTTTTAGCACTTTGTACCAATTCATACAATTCCTTTTCATAGGTTGGATATTTAATTATTACTTGAGTAAAAGTATCATAATGATAAAAAATAGTTTTACCTCGTTGCATCAAGACTACTCCCGTGGCATATCCGCTTGCATCAATTTGAATCTCAAATGACTGTTGCAAATATAGTAGAACCAAAACTAGTGCGGTGCTTATATTTTCCTTCAATGTATCAAAGGATTTGTGTTTCTTACATCCCCATTGAAAGACCTATTTCATACTTGTCAATGCATGTAGAGGAGATTCTATGAAAGAAAAGTTAACAATGAATTTCCTCCAATATTGTACTACTCCTAACAAGCTCCTAAATTCCATGGAAATATTTGGCTTGGACCAATTCACAATAACTTCCACCTTTGAGGGGTATATCTTTAGCTGACCATTCCCTACTATGTAACCCAAATATAATAGAGAAAATTTTCCAAACTCACATTTAGACACCTTTATATACAACTTCTCCTTTTTCAAGAGTTCAAAAACTTTGTTGACATGCATTATATGATCTTCCCATGTTCGATTAAATATCAATATATCATCTAAGTAGATGATATCAAAATCATCTATAAAAGGCTTGAACAAATCATTCATTACCCTCATACATGTCATTGGTGCATTTCATAAGACAAATGGCATAACCAACCATTCAAACAATCCATACTTTGTCTTGAAAGCATTTTTCCATATGTCACTTTCTACAATTTCGATCTGATGGTAACCACTTCTCAAATCTAAATTAGTGAAATAAAAAACATTTCTAAACTGATCCAATAAACCATCAATTCTAGGAAGAGGATATCGTTTCTTTATTGTGATCTTGTTCAGTGATTGAAAATCAATACACATCCTCCACGTATCGTCTTTCTTTGGAACTAATACAATAGGAGATCCACATGGAGAGGAACTCAGTCTTATGATTCCTTTATCGAGAAACTCCTGAACTTGTTTCTTATATATGCATTCTCTATCACCGATGACCTATACATACCAATGTTAGGAAGAGGACAATCTTGTTGTAGATAGATTTCATGTTCAAGCTCCCTCTTAGGAGGAAACCCTGTACGTTCCTGAAATAACTCATCATAATTAGAAATGATTTTTTCCAATTCCTATTTATGATGTGGATCACAACTTGATAAAGCGTCCAATATATCTTCCTCCTTTTGTTTCACCACCATGAGAACAAAGTATTTACTTGCATTTACGAGTCTCTTCATTTGTCTTGTGCTCACTAAAGAAACATTAGTTTTAATACAATAACCTATGAAAATATACTCGATCTCGTTCTTGAAAAGATGATATTTGTTCTCTTCACGATGAAATATAGATTTCATGTCAAACATATATGGATTTCCCAAGAAAATGCTGCAAATGTCAAGTGGCATGACATCTGTTGGAAGCAGGCCAAAGAGGAAATAAAGGCGATTTTGGGAAAGAAGGCATGCACAAGGAAAGCAACAAATGGAAGGAAGAACATCACGTGCGCATTCATGGAAGACATAACGATGGTAGGGTTAGGGTTTTGGTAATGTATTGCAATGGCTGAAGAGACAAAAACGTATAAATAGAGATACCTAAGTCTCAGAGCAGAGACTAGTCATTATTATAGAGAGAATTGTTGTAGCGAGTCGATATGTAATATTTTGTTGTATGACCTACTTTTGTAAGTTGTTGAGCTAGAGAGGACGGAGGAGGGTAGATCTTGAGGGTTAGATCATAGGTTGAGGATCCTGGTGCGATATAGTGAAAGAACTACTATAATGAAAGAGCGAAGAGCCATATCTTTGTGGACATAGCCCAGGAGGGGGTGAACCACGGTAACATCTGTGTTATGTGATTGAATGCATGTGTGTCTTTATTATCTTTCAATAGATATTGATAAGCTAAATGAATGAGTTAGTATCTTTCTGAATAAATCATGATAAAAATATACTGTGTTAATGAGTTACAGTAGCACTCTCAATACACAATTATCAGATCTCTCACTTAATCCTAGGATGTAAACACATGAGTATTGCA
Source organism: Picea sitchensis (assembly GCA_010110895.2). Taxonomy (NCBI): domain Eukaryota; kingdom Viridiplantae; phylum Streptophyta; class Pinopsida; order Pinales; family Pinaceae; genus Picea; species Picea sitchensis. Next base: position 14,190 of record SNQJ01S0152730.1, on the reverse strand, counting down.
TCCACCCATTAAGACTATCTCGGGTGAGACTGCGTAGTGCACTTTGTGCGCTGCGTTTCCTTCTGGTTTACCAGGAGGGCCTATAGTTTTAGAGGCTTTGTTGGAAACCCAAATAGACATGAACCCTGGGTCAATAAAATCAGACATGATACTTAAGTAAGTAAACCGACAAATGGTTTTGTTGTCGTTGGTAGGAACAAGAGAGGATTGAGTAGATGCGAAGAGGAAGAGAAAAAGAATATTAAAGTAGAAAAGAAAACAATTAGCGACTAGAAGTGGATGTTGATACCGTGGAATCCCACAAAAGCATAGATCGAAACTTGGCTAAGAATAAAAGAGCTGGAGTTTGCACAGAAAAATAGCAGAAACCCTAGAATAACAACGTGCAAATATCTTGAGAAATACAAGTTTACTGATTTGCATGAAGTCTTTTTCTGTGATTTTCCACATTTATTGCAGGAGTGGATACTAAGGTTGAATTATAGCCACACAATTAACCTGATCCAACAGTTAGACTGGACCCTGGTACAGATCGCGCAGTTATAGTAGGTGAACAAGAAATTCATCCGAGCAGTAGATTTCTGGCTCGATAGTATTGTAGCAGGATTTATAACAAAGTTTGTAGTAGATACAACAAAGTCGTATAGCGCGGCGGAGCAAGAGTTTCTACACAGACCTCAAGGAAGGTACATTAGATCTTTGTATACTTCTATTAATATATTGTTATATAACGAAGGTATAATGACAATGGAGTCAGACAGCTGAACTTCCCTGCATGCATGGGGGAAGGGGGGAAGCACTGATAGAAAGAGGAGAAATGGAAGGAGGAAAGGATAAGGGAAAGGAGGAGGAACCCTTGGACCCAATCATGATGGGAAAATACTAGATCAAGCGGATCATGGTGATAGCTGTAAAGACGCATAGCGGAGTACCCTACCAATACAAGGTGAATACCAATAAGAAAGCCATAGTTGCGAGGGAAGGATTGGTGAGTGACGAGGAAGAGGTAGAGGATCTCTGGGCTGTGGAGCATATTGAATAAATCCTTCGCGCAACATATGAGAGGAAGAAGAGAGGTCCAAGAATGGGAAGAGAAGGCAAAAATACTATCCATATTAATGTTAGTATGAAACCCATAAGCCCATGGGTGACTAATACACCAAAGAGAACACCACCGTTTAGAAAACCAAAGTTCGAAAAAAAGACAATAGGAAGTACATCTACACAAGGAACAACAACTGGAGGAGCTAGTTCAGGCAACACTAGTCAAGTATCTACACCGCGCGGAGGTACTAGTTCAACATTCATAATGGCAAGACACGATCCCACAATCAGTTTACCAAAATTTAAAGGAGAAGCGTCGGAGGACCCAGAAAAACATTTGTTCATGTGTGAGAAGATTTGAGAAGAAAAAATGATCATAGACAAAGATAATAAATTGGAATAGCTAGATATTACACTAAGGGATCATGCACTGGATTGCTATATGAGTTTAGCTACAAACAATCAACTAGGGACAACCAGAAAAATTGCAGACATCAAGAAACTGCTAATAAATGAGTTCCAGAAGCTGAGTTCAGAGGATCAATACATGAACGAGATGATCGAAATTAGACAGAAACTGGGATAATTCGTATGGGATATTGACCATAGATTCAAGAGACTGAAGGGAAAGTTGAAATGTCTCATGACCGATATGCAACATAGGCACCTATTCGTCAATTCACTGCCACCACACTTAAAATATCCATTGCGACAACATAAGTTTTAGATGCGGGTAGAGGTTCTGTAGGCAACCCTGCAACTGGAAGAAAAACAATATCAACAAATGGACCCAACTATCGAAAAACTAAAGAAAGATTTGAAGAACTTAACATTCCAGCTAAACCATAATAGGAGTAAGGACAAACGAGAAGTCGTTTGGTGTACTACATGCACGATGAAAGGACACCACAAGAACAAATGTCCAACATTCGCGTAGTATATGGAAGTAGGAATGCCAAATATGTTACCAAAAGGAGGATTATGGTGCGAAGTCTGTAAGAAACCAGGCCACGATCCATATCACTTCCCAATGATGCAAAAATACCAGACAGTCCTAAAGAGTTTGTATTGCAACTTTTGCAAGTCAGTTGGCCATGACGACAAATATTGTAGAACTATGGAGTTGATGAGAGAGAGGACATCAGATGCATATAGAGTGCAGGAAGAATTGATGACTCGGAAAGACACACCATAGTTTAATCAAGTTCCATCTTCATAAAACACTGCACAACAAAAGTATAATACTGTGCAACCACAGTACAACACATCACAACCTTAGTACAATACCACGTAGTATAATCAGGTACCTCTGTACAATGTGTTGAGAGGAGATCGAGTAGGCTACAGAGGTGGAGGACGAGTGAGAGGAGATTTTGGATGAGGTAGAGGACCAGTGGTATGCCACAATTGTCAACAACCGAGAAATTATACAAGAGAATGTTTGCTTCCACCAACGACTTGTATGTATTGCCGCACATCAGACCATGATATAGAAGAATGTCCGACACTATTAGTAAAGATTCAGGAAAAGAGGAACCAGAAAAACTAGAATGTTCAGTGGATTTTACCCAAAGCGAGGGACGAAGGATGGAACATCAACATAGTTACTCGTAGAGGAGCTAAAATAGGAAACGACACAGTCCAAAAAGATCTCGGGAAACACCAGTGGGTGAATAAGAACACCAAACCAAGGAAGCAGTTCGACGCGCAAAATGAGAAGAAGATATTTAAGCAAGAAAGAAAATAATTTCAAAAGGAAGACATGGCGTCGACTTTAACTGCACAACAAAGTAAGGAAGCACTGGAGTACGATATGCCTCCATTATTGGATCATACCAATGAAATGAAACCCATGGGAAAATTAAGTACAATCAAAGGCTTTTTGCAATCATGTGTAAAAGTATTAAGTGATCCATCATCTGTCAAAATATTGCAAAACATATTAGAAAGATGTATTATAGAGATGGAAGGAAACCTAGAACAAAAAACAGTCAATCACCTACATACAAGGAGAATAATGAGTAGAGAGTTCAGACTAAATGCCAATATTGAAGATTTCAACATGGGAGATATCATACTAGATCTAGGATCTGAAGTGAATGTATTACCAAGTAAGACATGGAAATGCATGGGAGATCCCACATTAGGTTACTCGTTCAACTGAAACTAGCAAACCAACCCAGATTTCTACCAATCGGTAGACTGAAGGGAGTAACAGTAGACTTAGATGAAATGCACACTAAAGTAGACTTTGAAGTGATTGAAATAGTGGACGACATAGCACCATATCCAACGTTGCTTGGTTTGGAGTGGGAGTTTGACAACCAAGCCATTATAAATTTGAAGAAAAGAAAGATGACATTTGAGTCAGGGGAATACAGGGTCATCACGCCATTAGACCCATCAGAAGGGGAAAGGTTTGTAGAACCTACTTGCTTAGACTTAGAGGAAATCAACCAGTTGTATAGAACAACTGCGTGCGATGAGGATTACATAAACCCAATTGCAGATGAGATACTCATTTGGCAGAGCATTACTTCACGTGAAACAGTCTCAAATACCGGTTTAGAGAACTAGAAACAAAGGATACATGAAGTTTCCACGAGAATATGTGCACGAATAGATCACACAGTAAGATGGGTAGGCACGCAGATAAGGGAACCACCCAGTTTCCACAGAATAAACGATCTGGAAGTATTCTTGGCACAGTATGAAGACAAATTTTTATAGAATCATAGACTGTTAGCACTTGATATAGCACTCAAGGCCACACTTGCAAGATGGTGGGGCACACACAAAGACAAAATCACAGGTTGGTACTAATGTAAGTGGTTACTGTGCATAAGGTTCGACACAGAATAGAAAAGAAATAAGTAGCAGAGATAAGATGGACAGGGGGCACCAACGAAACACTTGGAGAAGTGCAGAACACTTTGGAAAATGACATCCCCCGAGGAATGGCCTCATCATTTCATACACACTCTAGAGGGCATACCGACGAACTGGTATACAGACCAGGAACTGCGCAAAGGAACTGCTACCTGGACGACATTGCAACAAAATTTTACATTCACTTTCTCATTCGAGCATGAGAACCCAAACATAGATGCAACTCTTAAACAAATAAGAGGAGTGACATTCATCAAAGAACCAGAAGTCAAACTCATAACAAAAGAACAACAACGGAAAAAACAGTTATTCAAAGAACTGTTGTCATGTTACCATGTGCAAGAGGAAGCACCAGATGAAGATGATATGCACGATATTTAGATCAAAGAAGAAGAAGGAAAAAGAGAAGTGGAGGGTCCACCCATAGAATCAGAAGTCATTTCCGCACAAATCAAAGTAAATAAAGTAAACATTGGGACAGTTGAGAACCCCAAAATGGCCAGCATTGGATATTATTGGGATGAGAAGACAATAAAAAACATAACAGAGTTGTTGCGCAAGTATAGTGATTTGTTTCCCACAACATTTTCAGAGATGAAGGGTATAGAAGGAGATCTAGGAGAAATGAAGATACCACTCAGACCGGAAGCGAGACCAATCAGACAGTGACCATACAGACTGAACCCAATATATAAGCAGAAATTCAAAGTTGATATCGACAGGATGCTCGAAGCCGAAATCATAGAACCAGTGGAAGAATCAGAATGGATAAGCCTGATGGTAGTTCAAGACAAAAAACAAGGAGGGATAAGGATATGCACTGACTTGAGGAAGTTGAACAATGCATGCCTACATGACCCATTCCCTACACCTTTCAAGGATGAAGTGTTAGATAACGTAGGTGGACATGAAGCTTCCTCATTCACTAATGGATTCTCAGGCTACCATTAGATCAAGATAGCACATGAAGACAATTACAAGACCACGTTTGCGATAGAATGGGGATCCTACCAGTACAGAGTCATGTCATTTGGACTGAAGAATGCACTAATAATATTTTCCAGAGTAGTCATCGTCGTGTTTAAGGAATTCATCCATCAATTTCTCGAGGTATACCTGGACAATTGGACAATTATAGTTTGTTGAAATACCATGTAGAGGTCTTACGGCTGATGTTACAAAGATGTAGGCAATACCATATATCATTAAACATAAAAAAATGTATATTCAGAACACTGTTTGGGATACTATTGGGCCATATAGTATGAAAACAAGGTTTACTAGTAGATCCTGCAAAGATTGTAGTAATTGTCAACTTGCCACCACCTAAAATAGTCTGTGAGCTAAGAGTGACATTGGGACACACAGGGTATTATATAAAGTTCATCAAAGGATATGCACAAATTACCACACCAATGGAAAAATTGTTAAGAAACGATACAAAGTTTTAGTGGAACGATGAGTGTCAACATGGTCTGGATACCCTAAAGGAAAAGATGGTCACCGAGCCAATATTAGTATTTCCAAACTAGGAGAAGACATTCCACATCCATGTAGATGCATCAACCATAGAACTTGGAGCTATCTTGGCACATCCAAGAGCGGGGAATTTGGATCAACCCATAGCATTTGCGATTCAGAAGCTGTCAGAATCAAAATAGAACTATAACACTATAGAGAGAGAAGGCTTAGCTATGGTCTACACCCTGCAAAAGTTCAAACATTACTTATTGGGGAAACACTTTAAGATTTTCACAGATCACTCAACCCTTAAATACCTAGTCAACAAGCCAGTGTTTGGGGGGAGAATCTGTCGATGGTTACTACTATTTCAATAATTTGACTTTGAAGTAATAATCAAGCTAGGAAAATTGAATGCATGACCTGACCACCTATCAAGGGTCACAAATGGCGAAGAACCTATGAATTTAGAAGAAAACTTCTCCGGTGCATAGTTATTTTCAGTCCATATCGCTAATAAATAATTTGTAGATATTATTTAGTACTTGAGCATAGGTATTGCATCACAGGAATACAACACCGCATAGAAGAAAAACCTGGTAGTCCGAGCTGTAGACTATCAATTGATCACGTGACACTTATACAAAATGGGCGCAGATAACATCTTGTGAAGATATGTGTTAGAGCACAAAATACCAAAAGTATTAACAGAATCCCATGAGGGAATAGGAGGAGGACATTATGCAGGAAAACCTACCGCGCAGAAGGTATTGCGCGTAGGACTATGGTGGCTGACGATTCACAAAGACTCGAAGGAGTATTGCCAGAGATGCAATGTATGTCAAAGGGTTGGTAAACCCAACAGAAGGGGCAAGATTCCATTACGACCACATGTCACATTGCAGGAATTCGATAAGTGGGCAATAGACTTTGTGGGACCAATCAACCCACCAACAAAAAGAACAAGAGATAGGTACATTATCACCGTGACAGAATACCTAACAAGATGGGTGGAAGCCACACCACTGAAGGATTGCAGTGCAAAAACAACAACACACTTCCTATTCGAACAAGTAATCACTCGATTTGGGTGCCCACGAGTTCTGATGAGAAACCAAGGCACGCACTTCATAAACAACACTATCAACACTATGACTGAAAAGTTTGAAGTACATCATCATAAGAGCACACCATATCACCCACATGCAAATGGCACAGTAGAGGCATTTAACAAAATCCTTGAGAATGCACTCACGAAGATCTATAAGGTCAAAAAGGACGATTGGGACCTCAAAATACCAGCAGTATTGTGGGCATACAAGACTACATGCAAAAAGTTGACAAGGCACAGACCATTTAAACTGGTATATGGCCAAGCAACGATAGTGCCATTAGAATGTTTGGTACCTAATTTGCGCGTAGCAGCAATTACACACATGACAAAACGAGGTGTAGTACAGGAGTGACTAAATCATTTAATGACCATGGAGGAAGACCGGATCTTAGCAGGGTTCCACCAACAAGTTCAGAAATCAAGGGACAAATCTTGGCATGACAGACACATCAAGAAGAAAACTTTCAAGGAAGGAGATCTAGCATTGATGTATGACAACAAATTGTTTCAACATCCAGGAAAGCTCAAAATGCATTGGTTAGGACTGTACAAAGTAACAACTATCACATATGGAGGATTTGTATAGTTGAAAGACTTATCAGGTGCAAAACTTCAAGGGATGACCAACGGGAGCCAACTGAAGCTGTATAAGGACAATCTACCACCCACCGGGCAGTTAAAAAAAAAAGAAAAAAGATACAGGATATCAAACAATACCAACAGAAGCATAGTGCACCAGAAGAAGAAAGAGCACACATAATTAGGAAAACAAAATCGGTGAGGATAAGGATAACATCCAGGTCAAAAGGGAAACAAGCGGGAAATGAAAATATGACAAAAACAGTGTAAAACGATGAAGTTACATAATTGAATGACGAAAAAGATAGATGGGAAGCCGCATTAATCGTGCCAACTAGAGACGACAAGGGAGAGTAATGGAAAGTACGAAATAACCAGAGGTGCATTGGACCCATAATTAAGGTAGCATCCTTGACAAGCTTCATGCGATGCTTATACAATACACGAACGTGGGAGAAAAGAGAATAGACAGAGAGCGATAGAGGCTAAGGAGCACATAACAAAGTTCACAAAGGACACAGAGACCATTAAAACTTAGCAAATGTTCAACACTCACCACCATGGCACCACCAAAGAAAGCAGAAACAAGCTAGACTACCAGAAAACCTAGAGTTAGAATCAGGGAACGAGTACAATTGGAAGAAGTCGAACAAAAGCCATTGGAGATCGTCAATGTCAATGAAATCCCATCCCCAGACACAACACCGGTGAACCCCACACCTGTGGTGGAAGAAAACCAAAAACCAACATCGAAGGACATGAATGTAGATACACCAACATAGGAATAGGAGAAATAGAACTAGGACGCAAAAACCAGGAAGGAGGCGCAACCAGAGAACAACGAAGCAGCTCCAAGAGTCAATGGAACGACGACGAATCAGGAAGCAGCAATCGATACAGACGAATCTCAAACAACTGTGTCAGATCATCCACCAGAAGGAACCGTAGAAGATGTCATGGGCTAGCTGGAATGGTATTCTGAAGTACAAACGATGACCATTGGAACCTCGAGCTAGCCACCACTGAAGAAAGACAAGCAACAAGTTCCTAGGTCACCTCACAAGCAACCTGTCGCAACCCATGTTTTACCGCGTATACCAGATGGGGTACAGGTGAAACCAGACTTGCTGGGTCATATCGAGAAGCTAAAATACTCAGACCACGATGTAGCATACACAAAGAATTTACCATAATTCGTAAAGAGTGTATACTTACAGAATATGGGAGTGAATGCGGTTGGGAAACCAATTGATCAACCACTCCAGTGGGCAACATGATTGGAGAAAACATGGATTTTAGGTTTTCCAGATCTACCACACTTTTTCATAGGACAGTATGAAAACAATTTTGTCAAACAACTGATGGCAGTCACACATGGCGGGGACATATGGTTGGACAATATCGTCTCGATATATGTAGACCTCATTGCGCACATTACAAGATTTACCATCCCGGGGCATGGATACGTGAAATTTCTCGACGATAAGACAAAGGAGAAAGCACTTGCGGAGGAGTTGAAGAAGAAATATGGCACTGATAGGGGGACTCAAAGAATCATCATTAAGAGGATCAATGATGTCGCAACACAAATGGCCGCAAAAATATTGGCCTGCAAACTGCTGAGAAAATGTCATAGGGACGAAGTTTCGGCTGGGGTTGTCACAGTTGTAGCTCAGTGTGTTGAGGGCACCACAGTCATTTGGGAACCCTATCTTTTGAACTTGTTTCTGGATGACTGCAAGGATGTGCAGGATCTAGGAACACAATTTCACTACTCATGGCTACTCATGTTGATAGCTATCATAGGATGGAAGGAACCAAGTTACACATTCTTCGGCACTAGACCCAAATTGTGGAGCAAGGTATTTATCACTTGGTGTCGTGTCATATGCCAAGCACAAGAAAATGAACGCAACTATATTCAAAGGTTACCTTCGCGACCTACCGGAGGCCATATTCAACATGTGGAGAATAACACCACAGGCTGTTGCACAGTATCGAGATATCGCCAAATTCAAGGCCACATGACATGTGATGTGGATACAGGCATAGAAGGACCCCAATAAGAAGTGGCTACAAATCTGCTACTGTATCACAGAGGGCGACATTGACATGGTTATCAAATAATGGCAAGAGGAGTGGAAGATTCCAGTCCTCACCGAAGACTTGCTGGAAAGGACAGTAGAAGTGGAGGCAGAGTGGGGAGAAACACAGCCTCAAGAAGTCCCAGTGCCCAAGAAATGAAGGACAGGCCAGACAAAGACAAAGCAAACAAACAAAGGGACAACTAATACGGGGACCCAGGAGGGGAAGAAGGATAATACGTAGTCGAAAAAAGAGCAACAGAAATAGGTCGAGGCCGTGCAAGGGACTACACCAAGTCCCAATCCCTAAGAATCGGGCCTTAGTAAGAGACCAACTACTCATACAGGGGGTGTGCATAAGAAGATGAAGGTGTAGAGAACACCTCCAGAATACACGATCACAGAGGATGATGCAGAAATGATAGATCGAATGGTTCAGGATTGTATATCCGAGGATTTTGACAATGTTGCGCACCACAGGGACAAAATTCAAGAAGAGCTGGAAAACATGCGATAGTTCCTCAAGAAGATCGGGGAAGTGCAGATAGCAGGAAACAACATGGGAACAAGACCATCAACATTACAGACAGGAGAAAGACTGGAAGAAGGAGAGCAAGATACAATCCATACAATACCGCAACCAAACACAACATTCCACATTACACCTAGTATGTTGCACATGGATGAGATTGTGGAGAAGACACCCCTAAAGGACTTAGCCCAAATCCAACTGGTATTGTCGTGGATACCATCCAAGGCTCTACACAAATTGAAAATTAGCGTTACCCAAGAGGTACAGTCTCGTGCATGCACAAAATTAGCCGAATTACAATAGGCAATGAAGAAGTGGGATGCGCTGGAAATAATATGTGAATAGGATAAGATTGAGACCCAAGGGTAGAGGGAGTGCATGAACATATTGGAACGAAGAGTGGCAGGAACATATGAGAAGATTCCAAAGACCGCGCAGAGGGATGAACTCACAGCAACATAAAAGATTGATCAGATTGCATAGGGAATCGATCAATATCAGAAGGAGATCAAGAATCTCCTTGAACATCTCACACCCACCACTCCAATAGCAGTAAAGGAGAAAAGGAAGCAGGAGGCAACAAAGCAATTGTAGGAGATAGAGCAATGGGTCAGCATAGCAATCGACTTGTTCAATAAATAAGCGCAAATTTGGACAAAGTTAGAGGAGGATCAACAAGTCCAAAAGTGGGACAAGGAAGAAGAAAGGATAAGTGCAACTATCCAAGACCTGCAGCAGAGGTAGAATAAAATTCCCATCACGGAGCACGTCAAACGGGCACAGGACATGAAGAAACTGCAGGTAGAACTCACCACTGTGCAAACACAGAAAAAGGAGCGTCAGCCTCAAATGGAACCCCCTCAAGAGCGAGTAGCAGAAGTCATTGCACAGGTAGAGTAAGCTAAGACACAGATAGCATAGACCCAGGCAGAATGCACAGGATCGATTAGTGACGAAATTGCAGTCCAGATAGTAGACACACTCAAGGAGAAGATCATGTAGGTGCAAACACAAGCAACATAGCTCAAGGAAAAGTTCCAGGTGATCACCAAGGAGATAGAAGAAGTGAAAAATGGTTAGGCTGCTCGATATGAGCCACATGTTAGTGTTGGGGCCTTGTTGGAAGCATGCCAAAGCGGAAAGAAAGGCGATTTTGGGAAAGAAGGCATGCACGAGGAAAGCGACAACTAGAAGGAAGAAAAACACATGCGCATGAATGGAAGACCTAATGACAACAGGGTTAGGCTTTTGGTAATATATTGCAATGGCTGAAGAGCCAGGAACGTATAAATAGAGATACCTAGGTCTTAGAGTAGAGACTAGTCATTATTATAGAGAGAATTGTTGTAGCGAGTCGATATGTAATATCTTACTGTATGACCTACTTTTGTAAGCTGTTGAGCTAGAGAGGATGGAGGAGGGTATATCTTGAGGGTTATATCATAGGTTGAGGAGCCTAGTGCGATCTAGTCCATCTCATATAGATCTTACTCAATTGAGAAGAGTTGTAAAGCACGTGACGCTGTAATGAAGAACTACTATAATGAAAGAGCGAAGAGCCAAATCTTTGTGGACGTATCCTAGGAGGGGGTGAACCGCAGTAACATCTGTGTTATGTGATTGAATGCATGTGTGTCTTTATTATCTTTAAGTAGATATTGATAAGCTAAATGAATGATTTAGTATATTTTTGCATAAATCGTGATAATAGTATACTGCGTTAATGAGTTACAGTAGCACTCTCAATGAACAGTTATCAGATCTCTCACTCAATCCTAGGTTGTAAACACATGAGTATTGTAGCCACCCATTAATACTATCTCAGGTGAGACTGCGCAGTTCACTCTATGTGCTACGTTGCCTTCTGTTTTACCAAGAGGGATGATAGTTTTAGAGGCTTTGTTGGAAACCCGAACATACATGAACCCTGGTTCAATAAACTCAGACAAGATACTTAAGTAATTAATCCAACAAAATCTAACTCAACCTCATCAAATACCTTAGCTGTAATTGCAAATATGATTTTACACTGCTTCGTCACTTGCAACTTAGCATCGTCACACATCCAACCTAATGGATTGGTTTCACATGAGGTGTAGTATTCAAACCCATATTCTTAACAATTTCTTTGGATATTAAGTTAACTTGAGATCCACTATCAAACAAAGTATCTATCTTCGTATGCTTCACTATAACTCTGACATGAAAAATATCACTTCATTTCTTTTGATCGATACCACTTTCCAATTTAGATGATTGAACTAAAATATTAGTAGTATATATACCTTTGCTTCCCATTTCCATGATCTTAGTTTCATCTCCTAAATCTGATCCCAGATCCTATCAGGTTGATGCAACAATCTTTTGTCTCCCCTTATCTTAGAATTTCTTTGGTCACAACTATGGATGCAACTTCCAACACTGTGTTTCCTCATGTCCCTTTCTCTTACAGTGGGAACATGTAGGTTTCTCTTCAGCTCACTTTACTGTAGTTGATTTCTTACTCTTCAATTTTCCTTTCGATTTCTTCCAGAATTTGTGTGGCTTCTTATCCTCAATCACATGCTTTCCCTTTCTAGCTTCCAGATGAGTATCTTGTACTGGAACTTTATCAATATTAGTAGGGTTAAATATCAATATAATGTGTCGAAGATATGAATGCATACCACCAATATAATTCATAATATTTTCTCGAGTATATAATGAAATTCCCAAGGATAATGCTTTATTCTTAAATTAATGTGTATATACTTGAACATTTTTCCCTTTTCCTTGCCTCAGATGTTTCCATTCTTTTATTTCATTTTGCACATAATCCAATGGATACAAATGTTTTCTTATTGCAATAGTAAATTACTTTACCTTGTTGAACGAGATCAACTTGTGTCTTACTCTCTCACCATATCAAGGTTGTGCCACCCAAATGAAGAGTAGATAGATGTATATTTATAGTATCATCCACAATCTTATGTACCCTGCACTATACCTCAATCTTCTTGATCCAGTTGTCCAACTTCTCTGCATTCAAGTCTCCATCATAAATTGGCAGTTCAAACTTTACATATAATTTCAATAAAGGTAAATCATGAGTATGAGAGAAGGATTCTTCTTATGAGAAGAATGTTCACTTTATCCATTGGTAGATGATGACGAGGAAAATGGTGAAGAGGGTTTTGCAGGTCCTCTGCCTTCACCTCCTCCTTCAGATTTCACTAAAGATTCTTTGTCACCAGTCTTGTGAATCCTTCGATATAAATCATCTATTATTTCCCTCATTGAGAGAAGTGTAGCCATAACTTCCTCAGGTCTCATGGGAGGATATTCTCCTTCCTTTCCTTCAGAAGCCATCTTTTTCTTATGAAATATCCTTTGAATCTTTGACTTATAACTTGCAAGCTTTCCTTTACCAATCTTGAATATAGAACTTGTAAGCGTTCACTTGCAAACACTTGTCAAACCATTCTGTGATACCAACTTGATATGAAAAATCCTTAGACGTTAATTAATTTTCAATACACATAAACATCTAACTTGATATCGAAATGATAATGATCGTTTGACAATTTGCATAACATGTGTGAATTTATTTATCTATCCAAAATCACTTCAATGATAAATAACTTGCAAGATAACTGAGAAAAATGGAACAAAAATAATAAAATCACATACACAATTTTGTTAACGGATTTCACCCATATTAGGCTATGACTCTGGGTCTGCTTCCAATCAAGGACACTTTATTAGTGCTCAAATTCTTGCATTTTTACAATGACCTTTTAACTTGTTGCTCAAACTCATACACATAGTGCACTATCAAATTACTCTCAAAATTATGAGAAAAATGAGTATACAATTTATATACTTTCATCAAGGAACCCTTTGGAGTTCATTACGGTGAAAAAATCAAAGTCTAGATACCCCTCGCATGAACTTTGAGACCAATATGCACGTACTTCAATACCTCATACTTTGTGTGTGTCTCCATCCACGCATCTGTTTAAATAGGGTGTGGGCCCTTAACTGTAATTCAGAACCTTAGGAAAAATTAATTACATGTTGGGTGGAATACCATAACATGAGGTGCCTTGGGAGCAATGGTTAGAGTGTTGGATTGTGTGGGAGGAGGTCATGGGGTCAATCCATGCGATCCTCTCCCCCTTTGTAATTTTATTGCAACCATATGATATATATAGTACGATCCATTTGGATATAGTGGAATACAGTTGTAACCCCCTCCACAAATCTTGGCATTGTTTATATGGCATGCAAACAAAACCATGCTCGTTCTTATCCCTCGCCCCCCCCTTTCTGTCGATTAACAACCCACAAAATTAAATAATTTTGTTTCCAATCATTGTTAAGTCACATGGTATGTTACAATGGTAAGTCATTTGATTGTTGTTTAGGAGTTCGAGGGTTCGAATCTGGTTCTCATAACAATTTTGATAAACCATAGTCATGAGAGGCCAATGAGAGACTACCACGTG
>SNQJ01S0152728.1:3707-22531 GCA_010110895.2 Picea sitchensis | reverse complement strand
GCTGCAAAATCCTATTCCACACCAAGGTGTGATAAATAACCAACAGGACATGCAACATCCCCCACCTCAGGTGGGATAGTACCTCAACCCAAACAATCCAACAGATCACACAATCCTCCTCACTGGTGAGGAATAAATCCTTCTGCGAACACGTAATCGTCAGTATCATACACCCGCTGAGTCTCCTCCCATCCCTCCAGAGACAAACCCTTCACCAACGGGACCCCCATTGGTGATCCCTCGCCCTAACACAGAGCCACATATTCACATTCCTCGCATCCCATTATGAAAGAATGTCCACAACCCATAGGCTAGGGCTGCTCATAATTATAGTTTGGTTGATGACTTAGCACAATCCTCGGCTGCCATGTCAATCTTAGAGGTCCTTCAGACTTGTCCCACTCAGTGGAAATCATTACTTTCCGCCTTGGGGGAAGTTGACCCCACAAATACTCTACTCATTACATTTGATCTTGACAGTGGAGAAACTCGCCTTCCCACCTTGATCGCTTTTCAAATCCTAGTAAAAATACAGAACATCACAGTTCATCGGTTGATCATCGATGAAGGTGCATCTACATGCATTACGTCCAAATCTGTATGGTAGAAACTTGGTTCTCCTGAACTCATACCCTCTTCCATTACCTTACGAGCTTAAGATGGATGACCATCGTCTCCTGAAGGGCTCTTCCAAAACATCCCCGTATAACTCGGGGGCAAAGCCATTCTCATCGACATTGAAGTTATCAATGCCCCACTCGTTTATAATATCTTGTTCGGTTATATATATATGTACGCTATGAAGGCATTTTCCTCTTCTATCTTCCGAACAATGATGTTCTCCCACAATGGGAAGATCGTTACCATTTACCAAGTCTCACATTATGAGCCTAACCCATCTTCCAGCATCAATAACATTCTTCCTCTCATCCACACGAGTCATGATGCATACCCATTCGTCAAGATGGGTCCTGGAATTTTCAAAGATCCATCATTGTTAGGAACTTACCATAGAGCACCACCACTCCTTCATCCTTCCAATCAAGTATGCATTGTATCATCTAATAGAAATCACACAGAGGATATCCTTCCTCCTAGGGAGGCTTCTATCATATCTGACGTCCCACTCGTCGCAGAAACTCCCCCTCACAAGCTTCCTACAAACTCTTCGACCCCCCCAGTCCACGATTTCACCTCTCCCTAAGGACATATCCCAGTTTAGGAAATAGTTCCCCAAGCCATCACTCAAATCCCCTTCTTTTACCCTCCACTGGGCATCGAATATTTCCAGGTAGCTGTAATGCTTACCCTCCCTAATATGGTGTTAGGAATTCCAATTTGCTATTTACATCCACCAGAGATGGTCCCTCGACCATACCTTCCCCCCGAAATAGAAGGAATCCCAATGACGATTCGCATACTTAATCCCATCATACCCTCTACACCCCCACTCACTACTCCCCCTGCCACAGTTGGGGGTAGGAGAAAGAAGAAGGAGCCCACAACTCCACTTCCTCCACGCATCCAACCTCCTTGCGCACTATGTGAGAAATATGGACACCAAACTAACAATTGCCCATCTCTACCAGAGTTACATAATTTGATCCCACTCAATCAAACTCCCCCAACACTCGCCACTATAGCCAGTACTGTCGCTACCAAACCCCACTTGAGTATTAAAGGGTTGTGAACCAAATTCACTTGCACTATATGTTCAGAATATGGCCATTATACCCACCATTTCCCGGCACTGCCATGCTTTCGACATACATTAGCCACAGTACGCTAAAGCTTCCAGAGTGAACCCCGCCTAGCTATGTCATCCTTACCAACAATCACTAACATCTGTTATGTTACAAATTCAGTCAATGAATGTATGATATGCCCTTGCTCTCTATGTGAATCATTTGATCATTTTACATACTAGTGTCCTATGATCATTGAATACAGGCAACGCCAATTGACCCTGCTTCACAGACCCACAGAATCAATAGTTGACCTTACCTCATCACTAGAGGTTCTTCATGTCATTTCTCCCAAACCCGAGGCCCTTCCAATGCCTCCATCGTTCTTAGATGACTTATCTGAGGATTCACCCCCCAATCCCCCCAACTCTCCCACTCATTTCCCTATGGAAATTTTACACCCAACTACCACGGGTACTCCTCCGTACTTCGATATTTGGTTTATGTTGAGTGAACCATCGCCATCTCCTTTTTTCATTCCCCCTGCTTCTTCATCACCAGGGGGCAGCCACATGACAACAGTCACCGATATCACTCTTCATGACCCCTTGTATTCTCGTCACTTCCACTATGACAAGGAAATACTCTAAGAGTTAAAAAACCCTGACTACCCATGGGATGCGCTACACCACCGCGCACTCTTCTTTCCACAAGAAGCCTCCACGCCTCCTAACAAACACCCCATCTATGTAGTCGAAACCAAGGATTTAATCCCATTAGGGCCTATTGACTGGTTCAAAAACCCCATTCTCACCCCTGATTCTTTTGAAGAAGGCAATATGGCCAACATTTCCTCGACCATTAAAATCGATATTTCCATCAAAAATGGTGTCGTTGAGGAAATCACCATTGGAGCTGCTTGCACTCCTCAAGAAATTACCACCTATAAATCCCTCTTCCAGGAATATTGGGATATTTTTGCCTGGTCATACATGGAAATGCCTGGCCTCGATCCCTCTATCGTCAAACATCGCATCGACACCTAGCCCGCCATTACACCAGTTCGTCAAAAACAATGACCGCTACACCCATCCAAAGCAGTGGCCATTAAAGTCGAAATTGACAAATTACGTGTTGTCGGGTTCATCTACCCCATCACCTATACATCATGGGTTTCCAAACCTATACCTGTTAACAAAAAACAGGGCACTATCCACATCTACACAGACTTTCGTGATCTCAAACACACATGTCCCAAAGACAACTTTCCAATGCCTTCATCGATCAAATTATTGACGACTACGCAGGCCATGAGGCTCTATCTTTCATGGACAATTTCTCTGGTTATAATCAAATTAAAATTCACCCAGTCGATCAGTACAAAACCGCATTCACTACCCCTTGGGGTACTTTTGCATATTGTGTCATGCCTTTTGGCTTAAAGAATGCTGGCGCAACTTTCCAACGGGCAATGACATACATTTGTCACGATCTGGCTCATATCATCCTCGCATACTTGGACGACCTCACAGCTCAATCCAAGAAATGCACCCAACATCTTGATGATTTACGAATCATCTTCCAATGGTGTCGTCATTACAACATTTTCTTGAATCCCCTCAAGTGTGTATTCTGCATCATCACAGGGCACCTCCTCAACTTCATCGTTTCCCAAAGAGGTATCATCGTCGACTTCCTCAAAGTCCAAGCTAGCACCAAAATTTCACCTCCCCGGAATTTACATCAACTTCAGAGCCTACAAGGCCAGGCTAACTTTCTACGATGATTTGTCCCAGACTACGCCATTCGCGCACACGGTTTCCTTCAACTACTATGTCACGACATCCCACTTCACTAGGATGAACATGCCCAATAGTCATTTGACGATCTTAAAATGGTGCTCTCCAATGTCCCTTTAATTAGTGCACCTGACTACAATTGTAACTATATCCTCTACATATCAGCATCCGTTGTTTCAGTAGCAAGAGTTCTCGTTCAGCTAGGCGATGACAATCATGAGCATGTTATTTATTACGTCAGTAAGAACCTCTCAGGGCCACCCTTGAAGTATAAACATGAAGAGAAACTATCTCTTGCAGTCATCCTCATAGTCTAGAAACTGTGTCACTACATTCTGCTTCGCACAACTAAGGTTGTCGCGATTCCAACCCTATGCAATACTTGCTCAGTCGTCGGCAAATTAACGACAAATTTACTTGATGGATCATTATCCTTCAGGAGTACGATCTTGGATTCTCAACACCCAAGAGCAAGAAATCCCTCATTCTCACTGAAATTGTCATGGCCCTCCCATCTAACACAACCAGTGCCCCCGTCAATACTGACTTTCCTGACGAACACCTCTTTTACATCACTTCAGATGATCCTTGGTGCAGCAAGCTCCTCGTCTACCTCCGAACTCAAAAGTTTGGTAACCACCTTTCACGAGATGATCGTCATCATATTTGCCACCAGACCCCTCGCTACCTCCTCATTGGAGACATCTTATATCGGTGAGGGGTCAACACCATCCTTCATCGTTGCCTAACCATTGACGAAGCTGATAGAGTCTTGAATGACTGCCATAGCAGCGCATGTGGGGGCCATCTTTCAGAAATCTCCACTGCTCAGAAAATTATCTGAGCAGGTTACTTTTGTCCTACCTTGTTTCATGATTGCATTCACACTGTAAAACAATGTGAGAAGTGTCAGGTTTACGCCAACAAAGCTTGAGCACCACCTGCTCTTCTTCATCCAGTCATCACTACCGACCCTTTTTGTAAATGGGGCATCGACTTCATGACTTGTAATCCCCCCTCCAGCAATGGACACAGATACATTATTTTTGCAGTCGATTACTTCACCAAATGGGCAGAAGCTATGCCCACCTTCAACAATACCGCTGATACCGCAATGCGTTTTTTCTTTAACCACGTCATATCTCACTTTGGACTACCACTCCAACTTGTTTCCAATCACGGGAAGCACTTTGAGAATGAGATTTTCGTTGAACTCTCATCTCGGTTAGGATTCTCCCATGAGTTTGCCTCACCATATTACCCTCAGTCTAACGGACATGTAGAAGCAGTTAGCAAGGTCCTCAAGACCAGGTTACAGTGCATGGTTAATAAACATAAGACTAATTGGCATCATATGTTATTTTCCATTCTATGGGCTTACCGTACGGCTGTGAAAACAACTACTGGTTTCACACCATTTCATTTAGTCCATGGGGTTGAGGCCACTCTTCCCATCGAGTGTGAAATTCCCACCTTACGCACCGCAATTGAGCTATTACCCGACACTGATCCAATGGAGCAGTGCTTGTTGAACTTAGATTCCTTGGATGAATATCGTTGATCTTCATTACAGAAAAATGAGGCAGTTAAAAAATGATCAAAGGCTACCTTTAATCGACATGTCAACCTTCGCTCATTTCGCGAATGTCACCTCATCTTTCCTTATGATATCGCTCATGATACCTTTGACCATGGAAAATTTGAGTCACTATGGCATGGCCCATATATTATCCAACATTGTCTCACCAATGGCACATACATCTTGGCCTCTCCCGAAGGCCTCTCTCTCAAAGTACCTATCAACGGGTTATACTTAAAGAAATTTTATGCTTAAACATAGTCATTCTACTTTAGGTTATTTCGTTTATAGCGTTTTTAATCTTTTTTTCATCCCTCATGGCTAAACTATCATTTGTGTTATTGAAAAATCCTTCCTCCACCAACCTACCACATTGGTTACATTGACGGCGCCAGCCATTGGAAACAAAATCTCGCTTCGGCCACTTGGGCTCTCTACACCCCCTCACATGAAATGCTCCATTCGAGCGACATATGTTTGGGTTCAGTGACCAACAACCAAGCTGAATAAACTTTCATCATTGGCCTCCTGGACGATGCCCAACATCATATTATTCATCACCTTAGCATCTTCCTCGACTCTCAACTAGTCGTCCTCCAACTCAACAATGTGTACCACGTACGCGATCCTTGCCTCTTTCACAAATACCTGTAGGTTAGACTTTTATCTCGACATTTTGATTCCATTACATTTACACATATTCCAAGACAATTGAATCAAATTATAGATAACCTAGCTAATATTGTGTTAGACTGGCATATATCACATCAAGCTANTGGTTTCACACCATTTCATTTAGTCCATGGGGTTGAGGCCACTCTTCCCATCGAGTGTGAAATTCCCACCTTACGCACCGCAATTGAGCTATTACCCGACACTGATCCAATGGAGCAGTGCTTGTTGAACTTAGATTCCTTGGATGAATATCGTTGATCTTCATTACAGAAAAATGAGGCAGTTAAAAAATGATCAAAGGCTACCTTTAATCGACATGTCAACCTTCGCTCATTTCGCGAATGTCACCTCATCTTTCCTTATGATATCGCTCATGATACCTTTGACCATGGAAAATTTGAGTCACTATGGCATGGCCCATATATTATCCAACATTGTCTCACCAATGGCACATACATCTTGGCCTCTCCCGAAGGCCTCTCTCTCAAAGTACCTATCAACGGGTTATACTTAAAGAAATTTTATGCTTAAACATAGTCATTCTACTTTAGGTTATTTCGTTTATAGCGTTTTTAATCTTTTTTTCATCCCTCATGGCTAAACTATCATTTGTGTTATTGAAAAATCCTTCCTCCACCAACCTACCACATTGGTTACATTGACGGCGCCAGCCATTGGAAACAAAATCTCGCTTCGGCCACTTGGGCTCTCTACACCCCCTCACATGAAATGCTCCATTCGAGCGACATATGTTTGGGTTCAGTGACCAACAACCAAGCTGAATAAACTTTCATCATTGGCCTCCTGGACGATGCCCAACATCATATTATTCATCACCTTAGCATCTTCCTCGACTCTCAACTAGTCGTCCTCCAACTCAACAATGTGTACCACGTACGCGATCCTTGCCTCTTTCACAAATACCTGTAGGTTAGACTTTTATCTCGACATTTTGATTCCATTACATTTACACATATTCCAAGACAATTGAATCAAATTATAGATAACCTAGCTAATATTGTGTTAGACTGGCATATATCACATCAAGCTACCTCTACACATACATAAACATATCAACAACCTGTCACAGTATATATAGATTAGACATCACCAACACATTAACCAAACACATGTAAACAACACATAGATCTCAAAATGTATACTCATGTATATATAAAATGGTCCACAGTGCCATCCAAGTGTTTACATACAAAAATACAAATATCCGCAGGCCAATGAAGCACCTCGGTACAAAATGGGCTCACCAGCCTATATACAAAAAAAATAATAACAATACATAGAGCACCACTCAAGGTGCCTCTAGAGCACCACCTCCTTTCCCTCCCTCAGGCAGTGGGACCCCACCCACTACTGGTCCCTCCTAACCCGAAGGTATTCGGCCAGTCATCACAACACCAGCTACTGCTGCCCGTTGAACCATGGCCCGCCATGGCAGCGGAATCCCCACACAATTCTCCAGGATGCCCTCATCCTGGATGCGAGACCACATGCCCTCAAGCACGCCCTATAACACCGCATCCAGGCAATGACATATGTCCTCAAAATCTACTCTGGCATCTTTCGTAGGAGCATGTGATGGCCCGGTACCAGGGTCATCAAACTGGCATCTCCTCGCTGCTCCCTCAGGATCAGCTGGTCTCGTCGCGGTGTCCTCACACTGATGTCTCTTTCCAACCCACAGCCCTCCCCGCGGAGGTCTCTCCGGCTCCTGACGAACCAGCGCTCTCCGCAACTCCACATCGCGCCAGCGAGGTGCCACATCTGCACATACAAATAGACAACAGATAGTATCAACATCTATATCATACATATATATCATGCTATCTCACAAAAAATATATATCAAAATCATCAACATACCTCGACTGTCAAAAACCTCCCCTGGAGGCAAATTCATATCTGGATCCTCCCGGAAGTCAACCCCAGCATAGGGGTACTGAAAAATCACCTGCGGCATCTGTCGCCACACCTACGTCGCCTCAGCAGTAAAGAAGTGGCTGCCCTTGCCACCACCATCGCGAAGAAAAATAGTTGACCACCGCTTTAGTCATGGCTCTCATGCCCTAGGGGCACCTAATAAAATCCTAGGGTGCAACATAGGCACCCTCTCCAGAAACCAGGCCACCAAGATGGACCCGAAGGAAAACTCTCATGTATCCGTGGACCGATAGTGATCCAGTTGCCCTACCATCCTGGCATGCAGCATAAGCCCCCAGGCAAAGTGCTCACCGGCCATCACCCTCTCCATCACACACAACTGACCACCACTAATCCGCTGTGTCGCCAGAGACCCATAAACTCTCACAATCATCGCTTCTATGCAGTGATGAGCTAGGGTATCCATTTCCCTAATGCTCATGACAGTGCCAGACATAAATTTCACTCCCGAACAGTATCTCTGGCCAACTGTCTCTAGCAACACATCCCTCGGTAACACCGGATCCGTCAGTAGGGGCGTTCCCCGAAATGGGAGCCCCATCAAAAAGTATACATCCTCCACCGCAGTGAAGGCAATCTGCTCTCCCCGCACTATGAAACAATGTAGGTCCAGACTCCACATCCGGATAAGGAATTGCAGGAGATACTCTTGTGCCCGTATTAACAGGCACTCAAAGAACTTCAGTAACCCATAGGTTGCCAAAGTTGCACGTACCCTCGGCTCCTCAATAGCCACGACATCTCTCAGCTGGGACCAATCCCACTCTCACCAACGAACTAACATCGTGCACAACGATCCCCTGCAACCACATAAAACAGTCTTAAGTCAGTCAAATGGACCATAAACAACATTAAAAAGATAAATTTACACCCGTCAACCTTACCTCCAAGGCGTGGTTGTTTAAACCCACAGGTGTGCACGTATGTGTGCCTGTTCACTACACAGGCACGTGCTCAGACATGTCTTTCCATCGTACAGGCGCGCACATGTGCGTGCCTACTCAACTTACAGGCATGCTTTAGAGCACGCATGTCCAATACACAGCCACGCACACATGCGTCGATGTGTAGCCAACAGGCGCGCACTATGTGCACGCCCTTGTCCCCCTTACAAGCACCCCCATGTGTGCATATCTAGTGGGCCGGCACACATGTGTGTGTTCCTACTTCTGGATCGCCCGCACACATGGGGGACCACACTCATAAAACCTCCTATACGACCCTCAGTACAGCCCCTGCCCAAAAAAGGAAACCCTAATTCTATGCAGGATGATCAGACCACTAACCTGAAGCTCGCTAGTCCTTGATCGGATGCCTCGTCCTCCCAGAATCTCCAAATCTCCTCTGAATACTTCTCGTCCAGTCACTATAGCATCAAGTACAAATGAGGTGGCAATGTGGGCCCTACAGCTATATATAGGCCTTTTCTCCAAACTTCCACTCACCATTCTGGGAGCTCCAGGCATCCATTTCTTGATCCGTCTTCAGCCACAGGATCAACATCCCATCATCTACATCACGACAGTTCCTGGGCCTATTTTCATCCTGAGCCCCTAGGACGCCATTTTTCATACCCTGACCAGGTACACATGCACATATTCAAAATTATCAAATAAATTCTCATATGTTTGATTCTCTTCAAATTTTGTTCACGTCGGGTATTTGGTTTTCATGTGTGTAGGTACTTGGTCATCATACATCAATGCAACCCCTTCAGGTATATACTCATTACTAGCATGTATTCATTCCCTCTAAATCTCACTTACATCTCCAGCCACACCCTCTGACACTTGCCTCTAGGATCCCCATTTCCGGCTCTGTAGTACCAACACCTCCATTTGCATCTCTGGTACTGTCACCCGGTAGCACTCTTACCCACATGAGTTGTCCCATTCATAGCACCCTTTTGCGCTTTTGACACTCATGTTGTTTTTCAAAACCCTTTAGGGATGGGAGTCCCAATAGTCTTACATCATGTCATGAATCAGCCACACACTCCTTCTCCTCATTTTGATAGCTTTCCCAATGGACTCCCAGATTATCTCTTCACAGTTCTATTTTTGACTGCACCTCCACAGTATCATGAACCCTCCATTTCATCCATAATCAGTTTTCCCATCTGCAAATTTCCCTTCATTTCACCTACCTCATACAGAAATCCACCAATGGGGCCCCCACCCTCCACTAGTTCTCTGAGCAAATTGTGCCCTACCCGGGCCAACCATCTCACATTGGGGCACCCGTTTCTGTATTTGTACACTTATCCCAAATTATTCTTTATTTATTGTACAAATGCCTTTGTTTCTAGCAGTTACATTACCTTTTTGTCGTCACCTTTGGCTACCTTATTCCCTTTTTGGAAAAATGCAACCCATGTCACCCTTGGTTGGTGTAACGCACCCACTACCATAATCAATTTTTTCGTTGCTTTCTGCAGAATCAGAGACCCTGAAATATCTATGGAGGCCTAGCGTAAGCTAGATCTGCCTCTGTCTACTCCCATGTGATTGTGGGTCATGATCATAGGTCAAATAACCATGGTGCCTCTTAGTAATTCGTGATTCTATTCTACAGAAATGTTGGATCGTTCCACTTTGCAACCGCCGAATACCGAAAGGGCTAGCGACTAGCCAATAGGGACGAATCCCAACAGGGTTAGCAAATGGCCAATAGGAACGGGCCCTGTCATGCGGTTGACTAGAGTATAGGTGGCAAGAGGGAAGCACGACATAGAGGGTGACATGATAGGAGACAGGTCCCCATTCACATGCCACACCATTCCAGACCCCGCCCCCATTAAAGGCAGAATGGCAAGGGGGGTCCAGAATTGGCCTGAGCACTGTTGATCAAGCTGAATAAATCCTGACCATTCAAGAGTTGCGCGTTTGATTCCATACCCCCCCCTCATTGCTAAAGGCAGAACAACAAGGGGGCTCCGGAATGAAGCCTCAACCATAGATCTTGGCGGGTGGACTCTGGCCATCCAGATCTTCTCGCCACTTACCCTAATGCGCATTCGCACCCCAGCTCAAGGTCGACGTCTCTTACTCACATCTCATGGTCATCCTAAACCCTGGATCCTCCAAGATGATCATGTCTGTTCATCGGAGCCTAACCACAAGTTAACATATCGATATTTATAAGTCTAGGTTTCGGGGTTTGAGAGCACAAGGGACATTCCCTTCGGTATCCCGAGTGCCGAAATGCCGAAGTGCCAAACAAGCCTAAATCGATGATTAGCCCCTTGGGTTATGCCTTGGTCAATATGACCTCTTCCCATATGACCACGGTCTCTCTTCTGTCAGGATTTGTCAAGGTGAGAGCCTGACCTCTTGTCAACGGGACTCCCGAATCTCCGATCCCTGATTTCTCGAAACAGGTAATCTCTCGACATGTAGCCTCCCGCAATGGGATGGTCTATGACTGCTTCGGGGTTTCCACCATGGAACATCCCGATCTCTCATCACCAAAAATCTTGAGTTCTCGATTCCCAATTTCCCGAAATGGGAAATCTCATGACACGTGCCCTCCTTTAATCATATGAACCAGATATATTTCGGGGATTTTGCCCCTATTCACTGGGGGTTTATCCCTTGGGTATCTCCTGACAGATCCAACGGTTGTCCGGTTTTCCAACCGAGATCTGATGGCTCAGACATGTTCCTAACTTTTGTGCTCTCCCACGACTTCCTGGACGTGGAAAGATCAATGGTCTGGATGCTCTCATGGACCTTGGGGATCTATGGTCCCGATCTCTTCACTACCCATGAAGACACAGAAAGTCACAGGGGTAAGGCACTTAACATCCTACTTCCTCCTACCAAATCTAACAGTTATGAGTGACCATATATTTCCCAATGGGATCTCGTATGTCGATCAACACCTATCACAGTTAAGGTACTTAACTTTCCAGCTTCTTCTTCTTATCTAATGGTCATGAGTGACCACAGATCTCCCGACGGGATCTCGTCTATCGATTCGATACTTATCATGGATTTCTTAAGGCCTTGCGCCTTCACGTCCTCCTTCTAGGTTCTTGATGGGATTTTCCAAAAGGGTATCTCTATGGGGAGGTTTACCCAGGGTACTATCTGAGGCAGATAAGGGTATCTCTCTCCCAAGAACTAGGCGCGAAGTCTGAATTAGATCAGTATGCATATAAATAACGATTTAAGAGAACATAAGCCATACGTAGTCTTTCCATTATAAACATACAACTACTAGTACTGATCAAAACATCATACAGACATTCTTATACTGAAATTATTCACAATTTCACAGCTTATGAACATAATTGTCAGAATACACATATTTCAAGATGCCAAAGGAAAAACACTTATCAGAAAGTAACACCAGGGGTTATACAACTGTTGAGAGGGGTGCTCATTTCCACCCAACTGTAGGCTCAGCGACTTCCAATGGATTTACCACTAGCCACCCCCAAGATGAGACCACGATGTTGTGAGACTGCATCTCTGTTTTCCAATGACGAGGAGCAAAGGTTACTCTCCTTCCTCTCTACTATCACTCACTCTACATATCGCCAGAGTTCTCTCTCTCCCCTCGCGTCCCCCTCCAATCGCTTCTCCCCCATGCCTTATCCTCTTGTGAGGTTGCGTGTGGCACGATTTTCTTCACACTGGTCAGGTATGCAACTCCTATAGATGGGCAGTTCCTTTCCCCCAACCCTCATTAATTCCCGAGGAGACATTTACCTACCAGCCGGTGGGATATTTAATGTGAGGAATTTAATACAGGCCAGCAGACCGCTCTTGATTCTTTGGGCCAGTGAAGTCCAAATGCGGTAGTGATTTTCAATGGAAGTTAATGCCACCTTTCCAGGTGCCTTCCACTGCCTTTCTCCAGCCATCATGGTCTCTTTTTCAGCACATCCCCTCTCAGCAATCCTGCAATATAAATTCATAATAGTATTCACATTCATTGACCTTTTCCACAAGGTCCATTCACATCACACATTCTCATTTCTGAGTTTGCCACAGTTCTTGGCTAGTCCAGTTATTTTTACAAACTGGGGGAAACAGGGTGTTACAATTCCCTCCCCCTTAAAGGAACATTGTCCTCAATGTTCTTATCTATTAACATGAATTGCATGTATAGAAGTAAACAAAATTGGATATGCTTGTCTCCAGGGATGATTTTAAGGATGGAAATTTATTTTAAAATGTAGAAACCTTAGCGAATCCTACTAATCCTTCATATGCCAACTATTAATGTTTGGCAATATTTTTGTAAAAATATTCAAATTTCTAAGGTTTTTATATAGTTTTTATAAAATTTTGGCGATTTTTAAGGTAAAATAATTTTATCCTATAGAATTTGGGCAAATCATTTTTAAAATAACGAATCTCATTTTTGGAAAAACCATCTAAAATTAGCCAATGAGCGAAATTTAGCCCCTAAAATCATCCATGCTTGTCTCATGGCATCCTCCATTTCCCATGTAGCCTCATCTAGGCCAAAATGTCTCCACTACACCTTAACCTGTGCAATGGTTCGGTTCTGGAGCGAGGTTTCCTTTCTCTCCAATATGTGTTGGGGTTCTAGTAGAAATTCTCCCTCCGGTTCCACTTGGATCACAGACCAGTCAATTATATGATTAGCATCATGTACATATTTCTTGAATAATGAAACATGGAAAACATTATGTGTTTTTACTATGGGAGGAAGTGTTATTCGATAGGCTACAGGTCCCACTCTATATAGAACCTCAAAGGGTCCACAATACCGGGGTGCCAACTTGGCACAAGCTCCCATTTTCAGGGAACTCTTCCTGGGCCTAACTCTTAGATATACATGATCTCCCGTTTTGAACTCTCTTGGAGTTCTCTTTTGATCAACATAACTTTTCTGTCGATTCTGAGCGACCTTCAGATTTTGTTTTATTTAAGTCACTTGTTGTTCCATTTCTTTCAACATGTTGGGTCCAAAAGAAATCCTATTTAGAGGATTACTCCAGCTGAATGGAGTATTACACGGCCTACCATAAAGGACCTCTAAGGGACTCATCTTTAAGGATGCTTGGTAGTCGTTGTTGTAAGCGAATTCTACCAATGGTAGGTAGTCTTCACATTTCCTGGGTTGATGCATTACATGCATTCTTAACATATCCTCTAATATTTGATTCACGCTTTTTGTCTATCCGTTGGTTTGAGGGTGATAGGCGGTGCTAAACAACAATTTGGTCTCTAAACCAACCATCAGTGATTTCCAAAAATTGGAAGTAAATTCTATGTCTCTGTCCGACACTATCTCTTTCGGCATACCATGCAGTCTGAATACCTCTTTCATGAATACCCGGGCGATATCTATCACCTTGAAGGTTGATTTGATGGGGATGAAATGAGAAAACTTGCTCACTTTATCCACCACTACCATAATGGCGTCTTTCTGTTTGGTTGAAGTTGGCAATCCAGTGATAAAATCCATGGAGATGGTTTCCCATTTCCATTCTGGGATGGATAAAGGTTGCAATAGTCCTGCTAGGTGTCGATGTTCTGCTTTAACCTGTTGGCACTCTATGCATTGGGCCAAATATTCGGCTATGTCTTTCTTCAACCCAGGCGCCAAAACTATGGGGGCGAGGCAAGAAGTGATGAGGTGTGAGAAAAGTTATAGGGGGGAACACATGGCGGAAGGAAATAAGCGAAGGAAGCAGGAGATGAGATATAACAGGCACGCTTTAATGGGAGGTTGATGTGGAAGGGGAGCGGGACACATGGCAGGAGGTGAGTGGATAATAATATGGGAAAGGAACCACACGGACCAGAATAGGGGAGACGGATAGATGTTGGAGGATGAGGAAGGGGCTAAAGGGAGCGAACCTCATCGCACGGTCAGGCGGAGAACCAATGGCAAGATGACACGACACGGGAGGGGGGCCCCACATTGATTAAATGCAGAAGGATGGAGGATATCTGGAATGCATGTGTGCCATTGATCTGGGCACTCAAATTGCAGCCATTGGAGAGATGCGTCTTTGATTCTGGACAGCCCCCCCTCTCCTTAAAGGTAGAANCCCCCCCCTCTGCTTAAAAGTAGAAAGGTGAGGGGGCTCTAGAATTCCATGTACACCGTTGATCTGGGCGTGCAGATGTCTATCGTCTGGATTTGCTTGTCACTTACCACAAGCGCATTTTGAGTCTAGTACTTAGGGTAATTGGGTTTTTAACCCACTCCTTTGCATTCTAACCCACCTTACAAGAAATGTCACTAACATTTGGCTCCATGGGGGATAGAGTCATCCCTGTGATGCTCTAAGGACTCTTTTGCAGATTCAGTGCCTTGCTGTTGGGCTATGGAGTCATTTATTAAGCCGAAAATAAAACAATATTTACAAAAACAAAAGAGCTGACTGTGGCTCACAAAAAGCATTTTTTCAAGAAATGCCCATTTACTGGGCCATTAAAAACTTCTATGCCTTCCAAATCCTGCAACCCATAAGTGTTGTTTGAAAATACTTCAGAGATTTTGAAAGGCCCAAACCAGAGGGCATCAAACTTACTGTGCCTGCCTTTTTCCTGCCTGGGTGCGTCCCATTTGAGCACTAGATCACCCAACTCGAATTCTTTCTTTTTGCTTTTCCTTTCAAAAGCCTACTTGATCTTCTGCTGATGATAGTAGGCCCTGTTCATGGCCTGTTCCCTGATTTGCTGTACTTCCACCATCTAATGAATCCTTCTGACCATGTGGTCAGGTTCTCCTTCAAGGTCCTGGAGGAATTTTTCCACAGATACGGTGAGATGAGTAGGGAAAACGGCCTCTGTTCTGTAAACAAGTTGGAAAGGTGAGATGCCCAGGGACTTCTTGGTTGTCACCCGATTGGCCCATAGAGAAAATTTGAGCTTCGAATCCCAGGCCCTTTTATTGTCTTCCAGTAGTTTCTTAATGAGCTTGATCAGGCTCTTATTGGAAGACTCTGCCAGTCCATTTCCTTGAGGATAATAGGGAGTAGAGTGAATCAGTGAAATCTCATACTGTTCACAAAACTTGATTAGAGGCTCAGACCGGAAGGGGGAGGCATTATCAGTGACAATTCTGCTAGGGAAGCCAAATCTGGCGATGATGTCCTCCAGGAGGATGATAATTACTTTGTGAGAAGTGCTCCTAGTGGGGACAGCTTCTATCCACTTGGTGAAATAGTCTATTGCAGTGAGGATCCATCTGTGTTGGCCGCTTGAGGGAGGATGAATTTCTCCAATGAAGTCCAATCCCCACTGCTGAAAGGGTGTTGAAACTAGTATGGGCTTTAATGGCAGAGATTTGAGTTGTTGCTTTCCTGAGAACTTCTCACATTTGATGCAAGCTCTGACTTCTCTGCAGACATCATGGAATAAATGGGCCAGTAATATCTAGCCCGAAGGATCTTATGAGTCGTGGTCTTCCAGAAATGATGGCCTCCGCAGAGACCGCTATGGAAATCAATCATAACCTTCTGGGCCTCCTGCGGGTCCAGACACCTTAAAAATACCCCTAGAGGGTCCTTCCAGTACAAGGCTTGGTCAATGAGGCAGTATCTGACTGCTTTGAGCTTTAAATCTCTTGCCTTGCCTTTTTCCATGCCATCAGGAGGCCTCAATTCTTGCAGAAAGTACAAGATATCCTTGTACCAGGGGCATGCTGTTAGCAATAAAGTGCCTTGGGAACTCTTGTTGGATTACTCGGCCATCTCATTGATGAAGTTAATCCCCAAATCTTTGTAATTGGATTCAGCCAATAGCTTAGCTAAACCCTGCCCCTTTATCAGTTTGGTGGGCTTAACCTCCAAATCAAACTCCAGCATTTTGGCAATCCATTTACCTCTCCTCCCGTCTATGTCAGGCTGTACGAGGATTTCCTTCACAGAGGCAGAAGGAACGTACGCAATGATCTTTGAGTGCAAGACATAGACTCTGAAAGCTTTGAGAGATTTAACCAATGCATAGGCCTACTTTTCCATGATTTTGTACCGGAGTTCTGCATCTCGCAATGCCTTGTTGTAGAAGGAAATAGGTTTCTCTCGCACTTGATCATTTCTCTGCAATAAGACTGCTTCTATTGTATCATAAGAAGCAAAAGAAAAAATCAGGAAATCTTTGGAATAGTCCGGACTGATCAACACCGGTGCCTCAATCAATGCCCTTTTTATCTGGACAAAAGATTCCCTGGGTTCAGTGGTCGATTTCACTTCATTTCTCTTTCTGAGCATGGTTGTGATGTATTTCACCAGCTCAGCAAAATTTGAGATGAATATCCTCAGAAAATTAATCTTCCCCAGAAAGGCCTGGACATCCTTCTTGGATCTGGGAGGTGACAGGGTCTGAATTGCCTCTACCCTACTAGGATCAATTCTCACTCCCTCTACTGATACTATATGGCCTAATAGCTTCCCCTCCTTCATAGAAAACAAAGATTTCTTGGGATTTAAAGATAACCCATACCTCCCACACTTCAGGAAAACTTTTCTTAAGTCGCAACAGTGCTCCTCGTCTGATCTAGAGAAAACTGTGATGTCGTCCAAATAGATCACTACAAACTGATCTTTCTCCCCGATGAAGGCTATATCCATAGCTTGCTAAAAGGTTTCCCCCGCATTCATCAATCCAAAAGGCATTTGGCATACATGAATGTGCCCCAAGGAGTGGTGAAGGCTGTTTTTTCTCTGTCCTCAGGCATGATTGATATTTGATTATACCCCGAAAACCCATCAATCATGGATATCCTAGATGCACCAGTTACCTTCTACAATATGTGTTCCATGTTGGGTAGAGGATAATTGTCTTTCCTTGAGCTTCTGTTCAGGTTCCTAAAATCAACATAGAGTCTTATTTCTCCACTTTTCTTTCTCACTGGAACCAAATTGGCTACCCACTCAGAATACCTCAAGGGAACAATGATTTGGTCATCTAGCAATTTCTTCACTTCTTTCTCCATGACAGGTAGCAACATGGGATTTATCTGTCTCAGCTTCTGCCTGAACGGCTTAGCTTCTTCTTTCAGGGGGATCTTGTGCTCGATGACAAATGTGTCATAAGTTTTGAGGTCTTCATAGGCCCATGCAAACACGTCAGCGAATTTCTTTAATAACCCATCATATTCAGCCCTCTGTTCATTGGTCAGGCTGCTTGACAATTTGAAAAACTTAGGATCATCCTGCGTGCTAATGTTGCATTCGCCTATGTCAGTATCTTCACTCGAAACACCACCCTTTATTGCCACATCGTTTTTGTCAAACAGTCTTTCTAGAGGGACCAGTCCCCTCGGAATGTGATTGCTAGGCAAATGAATAATCTGGTGATTAACAATTTTATTCAAGAATACCTCAGAGGGGGGGGGGTCACCTTCAGGATCAGGGTCCTGATCAATGTGAAATGCAGAAAACTCATCGACGGACTGAAGAAATTTTTCGATTTCAAGATCGTCCTCGAATACCCTCCAATGCTTTACGTTGTCCAAGATGGATGGCCTGTATCTTACTTCGACCTCATCATTAATCTTTGGTGGCATGGGGATCCTGAACAAACTGGCTGAGACTGCGAGGGAGTCGGTTGCGGTATTCTCTTCCCTTGGGACAAAAACAATGTTGAAAGAAGAGAAGAAAATATCAATCAAGTCCCATATCTCATTTCTGTAGCTTCTAAGTCGAGGATGCTTGGCCCGATAAATATTTTTGACCTGTTGGATGATCAATTCTGCATCCCCAAACACAACCATCTCCTTTATTCCCATCTCTTTTGCAGCCCTCATACCCAGAACAAGAGATTCATATTTTGCCACATTGTTGGTGATTTCGAATTCCAGCTTGTATGACAAAGATATGATCTCTTGACAGGGCGATATGAAAACCACTCCAGCACCTGCACCTATACTGGAGGAAGCTCCATCAAAGAACATATTCCAAACAGAGGTGGTTGGAGGAGGTATTTCTTGATTAAGAATGGGCTGCTTTCCGATCTGTAAAGGGGCCCCTGGAGTTTCGGTGATCTGTAACAAACTAGACCCTAAATCAGTGTCTAGTGTATATGCAACATTCCTCCAATGGTGGCATATGTGAGATCCATCTGCAACGTTCCTCCAAGTCTCTTAATCCAAGACCTTGACAATAGCATGCCAAACTTGGGGGGAACATCAG
>SNQJ01S0152727.1:0-22874 GCA_010110895.2 Picea sitchensis | reverse complement strand
TTGTTGATGCTTTGAGCAGGAAATGTTTACTGATGTAGGAATTCAGAGTCAAAACTTTGGGTTTTGATAACCTCAAAGAAATGTATAGAGATGATCCAGATTTTAAGGAAGCGTATGAGGCATCTGAGAATCCAATTCTCAGGGACAGAAGCCAGTGGACTGAATATATGATCCATGATGGATTATTATTCAGAGGCAATCAATTATGTATTCCAAAATGCTCCATGAGGGAGAATCCGTTGAAAGAAAAACATAATGGAGGATTGGTCGGACATTTCGGTCATGAAAAAACGTTCTCGAAATTAAATGGCTCATATTTTTGGCTAGGGATTAGGACAGATGTCAAAATATTTGTGGACAGATGCAGAATTTTCCAGCACACCAAAGGGAAAAGGAAAAACACAGGGTTATACCAGCCATTACCCATACCTGAGAGGCCGTGGGATGCAGTGAGTATGGATTTTATATTAGGGCTGCCAAGGACGCAAAGAGGATTTGATTCAATCTTTGTGGTGGTAGATAGATTTTCAAAGATGACACATTTCATACCATGCCAGAAAACCAGTGACACAACTCATATTGCGGACCTGTTTTTCAAGGAAGTCATTAGACTTCACGGTTTGCCAAGAAGTATAGTTTCAGATCGGGATGCCAAGTTTATGGGATATTTCTGGAGGACTTTATGGAAGAATCTAGGGACAAGTTTGTCATTTAGCTCAGCATATAATCCTCAGATGGATGGGAAAACATAAGTTGTGAACAAAAGCTTGGGAGATTTGCTAAGGAGCCTAGTGACTGAACACCACAGTCAGTGGGATCATATTCTGCCACAGGTGAAATTTTCTTACAATGACTCGTTCAATAGAAGCACAGGACAGAGTCCATTCCAAATTGTATATGGAATGTAGCCAAGGGGAGTTTCTGAATTGAAAGATTCAGAACAAGTTGAATTCAGGAGTGCTAGTGTAGAGGATTTTGCAGAAGAGATGAAGGAGCTTCATAGCTAAGTAAATAAGTGATTGCAGAATTCAAATCAAGAGTACAAGCGCAGAGCAGATCAACACAGGTGAGAACTTCAATTTGAAGTTGGTGATCTAATTCTTGCACATCTAAGGAAGGAAAGGTTCCCAAGGGGAACATACAATAAACTGAAAATGAAAAATATTGGACCATGCAAGGTCGTGAAGAAATTCGGGGCAAACACATATGAGATTGAATTACCCGAGGGGATCGGAATTTCACTGATATTCAATATCTCAAATTTGTACCCTTATAGAGTTGAAGAAGCAGGAGCAGACAGTGAACAGATAGAGGTTCATTGGGCTAAACAAATGCCTGTAGCTGAAAATCCACAGATGGAAAGCATAATTGACAAGAGAGTCAGCAGGAGGACCAGGAGAAAATAATACTTTGAATACTTGGTCAAATGGAAGGGACATCCAGTTGAAATTCCAGCTGGGAAGATGAAGTAGAAATTCAGAAGCATAGACAGACCGTGCAAGAGCTCATGAACAGGAGTTCATGAAAATTTTCAAGCGAGGGAGTATGATGCAGAAGCATCGTAAGCAGCCAAGCGACCATGAAGGCGGGAGACAGTTGGGACAAGCGCCAACATATTTTTGCACATGTTCAAATGATTTTGAAATTTTAAATGCGTAGATATTAAATGTAATAGTTAAGAGGAAGCACACTTACATATTGTAAACAAATCATGAGTGATTTTCTCTCATCTGTAGTAGGTAGAGGCATTTATGCATAGTTAATGTAAGTAGGTAGGTTTGAATGCAGATTAGACAGTTTAGAGCGTAGGAGGGAAAACCGACTATAGACACCCTCACCCTTGTATCATTGCATTATTATTATCAATTGTATTAGTGAGCATAGAGAAGAAGCAGAGAGCTGTGTAAGAGTAGAATCCATGTACAAAAGTTTGAATTAATACAAAGAGCTTTGATTCAGACTCATGGTGTTATGATGCTTTCTGTGTATACATGCTAAATGATATGCTTATGGTTGTTTATTCTCTCTGTTATGCTTTTTCTTTATATACTGTGAATGAATCATTTCATGTTGGATGTTTGAAGTCTGTGAGAGAGAGAGAGAGAATGAGTTTCAATTGTTTCTCAACCCGAGTGAGAGAAGTTCATGCAAGGAGTGCAGAGAAGTGTCCATAAGGAGTACGTTGACAAGGGTTCATAGTTTATCTCTGAAAGCTTAGGTGGGATAACGTTGTTCTCATTCCCGCAGAAGTGTAGGTGAAGCACTGAAGCCATGCAAGGTGTGCACAGGTTGGTTGAAAGATTAGAACTTATTAACCAAGGGTGAATTGAAGGACTACTATTTCAGGGTGTGCACAGAGTCGAGAGAAATCAAATACTTAGAAGTATTTGAAGGGTTTCCGCAAGGAGTGTGTTCAGGAGTCTTTTTGAGAGACTCGAGGTTGCAAATAAAGATTAGGAAGGTTAGCATCTTTGAATACTTCAAAGAGAGACAAGGGTCAAAATCATCTAGCAGAAGTAAGGTTCAGGAGGGAGAACGTCGATTTGTCTCATATAATCCATTGGGAAAGAAATTGAACGAACAAAATTCTTTGTGGAGAAGTACCAAAGATCCGAGAGTCGTTAGATCTTGTAGAGGAGCAAGGGGAGTTACATCGAGTGGTTTTCTAAAACATAAGCTCAGGAGAAATAGGTCGTTAGATCCAAGCCAATGAGAGCTGTCAGATCTCTCGCAAAATTTCATTTCAGAGTTCGGAGGATTGAAGGGCAGAGAATTCGCATCAGAGATAGAGGACAACGAAGCAGATAGGTGGCGTATTTGTCGCCAGACAAAGTCAAACCTTCATTGACTATTTTTGGGGTTTCGTAGGTTGGAATGCTGGGAGCCTTGCATCAGAATTCGCGAAGTCGCGAAGTGCGAAGTCTCGAAGTGGCAAAAAGTTCTGTTATGGGGCCAATATTTGTTGAACATATCGAAGTTCGGCATTTCAACACTTTCACGGACAAGAGGTAGGGGTATTTGTTCCAAGATTCCCGAAATCTCAAAACGTGATATAACCACAGAGAAAGGTGCGATAAAGATTTCAGCAAATCGACATTTCGGGTTTCGATAGTTGAAGGGTCGAGAAACTCGGCAACCGGAGTCGCAAAGTCACGAGGTCTGAAGTTCCGAATTTGTGAAAGGTGTGACCACATTTTGGGTCAGAGGATTTGAGTTGGTGCCTAGTTTTTATTCACGTGGGCTCAATTCATAAGGACCTGTGGAAAACACCATTTTATGTGTGTGGGATTCCCCGAGGAGGAATCGAAGAGTCAATTAGACTCAAAGGGCAGATTTAGAGCGATCCTGCGTAGACCTCGACCCGAGGGTTCGGGGGTCTGCATCACATTGCACCTAAGGTTGATGATACATGTGTTCTTCAGAAAATAAAACACAATAAGTCTTGGTTAGTTCATTGGCTACAATAATAAAGAGAAACGTTAGTTAATTGATAGAAAATTTCCCAGTAGAAATGAATAGACTGCTTACAAGGGTGAATCTAAATATTTTACCGTTGGGTTCATATGATTCCTTAATTGGCATGGATTGATCCAAATAATACTTATATGTTAATTAATTTTCAATACACATAAACATCTAACTTGATCTCGAAATAATAATGATCATTTCAAGAATTGCATAACACATGTCAATTTACTTATCTATCCAAAATCACTTCAATGATAAATAACTAAGAAAAATAGAACAAAAATAACAAAATCACATCCATAAGTTTGTTAAAGGAGTTCACCCATATTGGGATACATCTCCGGGTCCGCTTCCAATCAAGACTACTTTATTAATGCTCAAATGCTTGTGTTTTTACAATGACCTTTTAACTTATTTCTTAAACTCAAAAATAGAGTGCACCATTGATTTCTTCTTGAAATTCTGAGAAACATTAGTATAAAATTCATATAATTTAATCAAGGAACCATTTGGCACATGTTACAGTGAAAAACTCAAAGTCTAGATATCCCTGGCATGAACTTCGAGACCCATATGCACGTACTTCAATATCTCATACTCTATGTGTGTCTCGGTCCACATGTCTCTTTAAATAGGACGACGACCCTTAGATTTCATCTAGAACCTTGGAAGAACTTAATTACTGTTAGGTGGAATCCCATAACATGAGGCTCCTTGGGTGCAGTGGTTAGAGCATTGGAGTGTGTGGGAGGGTGTCATGGGGTCGACCCCCACAGACCTCTCCTCCTTTGGTGTTTTATTGCAACTATATGATATATATAGTATGGGTCATTTGGATATAGTGGAATATAGTTGTAACCCCCTTTGCGAATATTGGTGTTGGTTATATGGCATGTAGACAAAATCGTGGGTCGAGGTCTCAGCCCTTGGCCTCCCCTTTCCGCCGATTAACAACCCAAAAATTAAATAAACATTTTTCCATATGACTGTTAAGTCACATGGTATGGTACAATGGTAAGTCTTTTGATTTGTGTATGGGAGGTTGAGGGTTCAACTCCAGTCCTCATAATAATTTTGATAAACCATAGCCATGAGAGGCCAATGGGAGACTACCATGTGGCAGTCTCTCGTTGGTCATTTAAACCTGTACGAACATGCCACGTGTTGAGATTTGATTGGTCCACCTGTACTTGTACAATTTCCCTATCAATTTTACAACTCATCTATACAGACGTATACAGATGTGTCACATGTCATCCTTTGACCTTTGACCTTGTTTGAACAAAATTTTGACTAGCCATAACTTTTTCATATGAACTTCATTCGAGGCGATTTTTCACCATTGGAAAGATGTCGATGAGATCTACGCAATGAAGTTATTTTCGAGAATATTTGAGATGAAAAAATTTTGAGCATTTTCTAGATCCACCTAGATCATTCCTCCCCATTGGAAGCCTTTTGGACCACCAAAAGTCTTGATTACTCAACAACTAAGTGAGGGTAAATATCCCTCACTCTTCCAATCTCAATCCACTTTTATTTTCTTGGTTTTAACCCTTTAAGAACAACTCGAAGATATTCCACATCACCTCGTTGTGAAGTCCCGATCCTTCTATCAAGAATAACATCTTCATGTAGCTCCTCTAAATATTCTAGAGCTAAATAATCAACTTTCAGAACCTGAACACTTTCTTCTTTATCCATAATCATAGGAGGCTCATAAATTTTCAAATACTCAGCATTTACCACTGAATATATCTACATATAATATGGTAGATCTAAATGAAATGAATTAATACCAATCTTCTCCAGGGTCTTAACTGGACCATACCAAATTGGCCTGATATTTTTACCTTCACCCTTAATTTTATCTTTGTTGATATGTAACCATACTTGATCACCGACTTGAAACTGATGATCAAACTGATTCTTGTAATGCCTCACCTTATATTTGGCTCAGGTCTTCTCTAATTGTTCTTGTAGTTCCTGATGTACCTGTTGAATCCTTTGAATGAACCTATTAGCTTTGTCTATATCATCTTTTCCATCCTCTTTATTTTCTTCTCCAAAAGAAAATTTCATCAATGATTTAGGAAAATACCCCAAACATACTTCAAAGGGAGTTTTTTGAGTAGAATAATGCATGCCACGCCTATAGGCATGTTGTACATGATGCAATTGTTCATCCCATAACTTATGATGTTTTTTGTATTATCCTCGTAAAAAATGTACCACTGCCATGTTTACCACCTCTGTATATCCATATATCCATGGATGAAAAGTCATTCTCTTCTTTAACTTAGTGTCCATCATCTCCCATAAATGAGACCAAAAATTACCTAAGAAGTGAGAGTCTCGATCAAATATAATATATGTAGGCATCCCAAAATGAACCCATACATTTGTAAAGAACAACTATGTTGTCTGTTCAACTATGACATGTTTCTTGCATCGAATTAAAATACACATCTTACTGAACCCGTGCACGATGACATATAATCATGACCTGTTCTAGACATTGAAAAACCTCCTACAAAATCCGTAGACACACTTTCCCATGGTTGAGAAGGTACTGGAAGTGCCACATATAATCCTAGATTTATGTTTCTAGGCTTTCTTGTGGCACACATAACACACCCTTTTATATACTTGGAAAATGTCTCATTCATTCAAGGCTAATAACAATATCTTTACAATTGTGCTACTATCTTACCTACCTCGAAGTGACAAAAAATGAGAGATGTATGAGCTTCTCTGATTACATTTTCTCTTTCATCCTTGGGTATATAAATATTTCCAAGATGACATAATAATTTTTCATGCATATGATAATACAATTGCTGATTTCCATGAGTTAAATCCATAGATACATCTTTAAAATCATCATCCCTATCATATTTGTCAACATAACTTTCATGAGCTAAATAATTATGCTTTAATATTGTAGATGCATTGATTACTGGTCTTAATAAAATATCTGCAACCTTGTTATGAATACCTTTCTTATACTTAATAACCAAATGAAATTGTTGTAAGAAACCCATCCACCTAAAATGTCATGATTGTTGTAGCTTGATCTATGATTGCAAATACTGTAATGGGTGATAATCTATATGAACTATTGTCTCCTTTTCCATCAAGTAATGCTTCCATTTTTTAGCACTTTGTACCAATTCATACAATTCCTTTTCATAGGTTGGATATTTAATTATTACTTGAGTAAAAGTATCATAATGATAAAAAATAGTTTTACCTCGTTGCATCAAGACTACTCCCGTGGCATATCCGCTTGCATCAATTTGAATCTCAAATGACTGTTGCAAATATAGTAGAACCAAAACTAGTGCGGTGCTTATATTTTCCTTCAATGTATCAAAGGATTTGTGTTTCTTACATCCCCATTGAAAGACCTATTTCATACTTGTCAATGCATGTAGAGGAGATTCTATGAAAGAAAAGTTAACAATGAATTTCCTCCAATATTGTACTACTCCTAACAAGCTCCTAAATTCCATGGAAATATTTGGCTTGGACCAATTCACAATAACTTCCACCTTTGAGGGGTATATCTTTAGCTGACCATTCCCTACTATGTAACCCAAATATAATAGAGAAAATTTTCCAAACTCACATTTAGACACCTTTATATACAACTTCTCCTTTTTCAAGAGTTCAAAAACTTTGTTGACATGCATTATATGATCTTCCCATGTTCGATTAAATATCAATATATCATCTAAGT
This sequence comes from Picea sitchensis, assembly GCA_010110895.2. Lineage (NCBI taxonomy): Eukaryota > Viridiplantae > Streptophyta > Pinopsida > Pinales > Pinaceae > Picea > Picea sitchensis. The sequence goes on along the minus strand of SNQJ01S0152727.1, from coordinate 15,664 downwards.
AGATGATATCAAAATCATCTATAAAAGGCTTGAACAAATCATTCATTACCCTCATACATGTCATTGGTGCATTTCATAAGACAAATGGCATAACCAACCATTCAAACAATCCATACTTTGTCTTGAAAGCATTTTTCCATATGTCACTTTCTACAATTTCGATCTGATGGTAACCACTTCTCAAATCTAAATTAGTGAAATAAAAAACATTTCTAAACTGATCCAATAAACCATCAATTCTAGGAAGAGGATATCGTTTCTTTATTGTGATCTTGTTCAGTGATTGAAAATCAATACACATCCTCCACGTATCGTCTTTCTTTGGAACTAATACAATAGGAGATCCACATGGAGAGGAACTCAGTCTTATGATTCCTTTATCGAGAAACTCCTGAACTTGTTTCTTATATATGCATTCTCTATCACCGATGACCTATACATACCAATGTTAGGAAGAGGACAATCTTGTTGTAGATAGATTTCATGTTCAAGCTCCCTCTTAGGAGGAAACCCTGTACGTTCCTGAAATAACTCATCATAATTAGAAATGATTTTTTCCAATTCCTATTTATGATGTGGATCACAACTTGATAAAGCGTCCAATATATCTTCCTCCTTTTGTTTCACCACCATGAGAACAAAGTATTTACTTGCATTTACGAGTCTCTTCATTTGTCTTGTGCTCACTAAAGAAACATTAGTTTTAATACAATAACCTATGAAAATATACTCGATCTCGTTCTTGAAAAGATGATATTTGTTCTCTTCACGATGAAATATAGATTTCATGTCAAACATATATGGATTTCCCAAGAAAATGCTGCAAATGTCAAGTGGCATGACATCTGTTGGAAGCAGGCCAAAGAGGAAATAAAGGCGATTTTGGGAAAGAAGGCATGCACAAGGAAAGCAACAAATGGAAGGAAGAACATCACGTGCGCATTCATGGAAGACATAACGATGGTAGGGTTAGGGTTTTGGTAATGTATTGCAATGGCTGAAGAGACAAAAACGTATAAATAGAGATACCTAAGTCTCAGAGCAGAGACTAGTCATTATTATAGAGAGAATTGTTGTAGCGAGTCGATATGTAATATTTTGTTGTATGACCTACTTTTGTAAGTTGTTGAGCTAGAGAGGACGGAGGAGGGTAGATCTTGAGGGTTAGATCATAGGTTGAGGATCCTGGTGCGATATAGTGAAAGAACTACTATAATGAAAGAGCGAAGAGCCATATCTTTGTGGACATAGCCCAGGAGGGGGTGAACCACGGTAACATCTGTGTTATGTGATTGAATGCATGTGTGTCTTTATTATCTTTCAATAGATATTGATAAGCTAAATGAATGAGTTAGTATCTTTCTGAATAAATCATGATAAAAATATACTGTGTTAATGAGTTACAGTAGCACTCTCAATACACAATTATCAGATCTCTCACTTAATCCTAGGATGTAAACACATGAGTATTGCATCCACCCATTAAGACTATCTCGGGTGAGACTGCGTAGTGCACTTTGTGCGCTGCGTTTCCTTCTGGTTTACCAGGAGGGCCTATAGTTTTAGAGGCTTTGTTGGAAACCCAAATAGACATGAACCCTGGGTCAATAAAATCAGACATGATACTTAAGTAAGTAAACCGACAAATGGTTTTGTTGTCGTTGGTAGGAACAAGAGAGGATTGAGTAGATGCGAAGAGGAAGAGAAAAAGAATATTAAAGTAGAAAAGAAAACAATTAGCGACTAGAAGTGGATGTTGATACCGTGGAATCCCACAAAAGCATAGATCGAAACTTGGCTAAGAATAAAAGAGCTGGAGTTTGCACAGAAAAATAGCAGAAACCCTAGAATAACAACGTGCAAATATCTTGAGAAATACAAGTTTACTGATTTGCATGAAGTCTTTTTCTGTGATTTTCCACATTTATTGCAGGAGTGGATACTAAGGTTGAATTATAGCCACACAATTAACCTGATCCAACAGTTAGACTGGACCCTGGTACAGATCGCGCAGTTATAGTAGGTGAACAAGAAATTCATCCGAGAAGTAGATTTCTGGCTCGATAGTATTGTAGCAGGATTTATAACAAAGTTTGTAGTAGATACAACAAAGTCGTATAGTGCGGCGGAGCAAGAGTTTCTACACAGACCTCAAGGAAGGTACATTAGATCTTTGTATACTTCTATTAATATATTGTTATATAACGAAGGTATAATGACAATGGAGTTAGACAACTGAACTTCCCTGCATGCATGGGGGAAGGGGGGAAGCACTGACAGAAAGAGGAGAAATGGAAGGAGGAAAGGATAAGGGAAAGGAGGAGGAACCCTTGGACCCAATCATGATGGGCAAATACTAGATCAAGCGGATCATGGTGATAGCTGTAAAGACGCATAGCGGAGTACCCTACCAATACAAGGTGAATACCAATAAGAGAGCCATAGTTGCGAGGGAAGGATTGGTGAGTGACGAGGAAGAGGTAGAGGATCTCCGGGCTGTGGAGCATATTGAATAAATCCTTCGCGCAACATATGAGAGGAAGAAGAGAGGTCCAAGAATGGGAAGAGAAGGCAACAATCCTATCCATATTAATGTTAGTATGAAACCCATAAGCCCATGGGTGACTAATACACCAAAGAGAACACCACCGTTTAGAAAACCAAAGTTTGAAAAAAAGACAATAGGAAGTACATCTACACAAGGAACAACAACTGGAGGAGCTAGTTCAGGCAACACTAGTCAAGTATCTACACCGCGCGGAGGTACTAGTTCAACATTCATAATGGCAAGACATGATCCCACAATCAGTTTACCAAAATTTAAAGGAGAAGCGTCGGAGGACCCAGAAAAACATTTGTTCATGTGTGAGAAGATTTGAGAAGAAAAAATGATCATAGACAAAGATAATAAATTGGAATAGCTAGATATTACACTAAGGGATCATGCACTGGATTGCTATATGAGTTTAGCTACAAACAATCAACTAGGGACAACCAGAAAAATTGCAGACATCAAGAAACTGCTAATAAATGAGTTCCAGAAGCTGAGTTCAGAGGATCAATACATGAACGAGATGATCGAAATTAGACAGAAACTGGGATAATTCGTATGGGATATTGACCATAGATTCAAGAGACTGAAGGGAAAGTTGAAATGTCTCATGACCGATATGCAACATAGGCACCTATTCGTCAATTCACTGCCACCACACTTAAAATATCCATTGCGACAACATAAGTTTTAGATGCGGGTAGAGGTTCTGTAGGCAACCCTGCAACTGGAAGAAAAACAATATCAACAAATGGACCCAACTATCGAAAAACTAAAGAAAGATTTGAAGAACTTAACATTCCAGCTAAACCATAATAGGAGTAAGGACAAACGAGAAGTCGTTTGGTGTACTACATGCACGATGAAAGGACACCACAAGAACAAATGTCCAACATTCGCGTAGTATATGGAAGTAGGAATGCCAAATATGTTACCAAAAGGAGGATTATGGTGCGAAGTCTGTAAGAAACCAGGCCACGATCCATATCACTTCCCAATGATGCAAAAATACCAGACAGTCCTAAAGAGTTTGTATTGCAACTTTTGCAAGTCAGTTGGCCATGACGACAAATATTGTAGAACTATGGAGTTGATGAGAGAGAGGACATCAGATGCATATAGAGTGCAGGAAGAATTGATGACTCGGAAAGACACACCATAGTTTAATCAAGTTCCATCTTCATAAAACACTGCACAACAAAAGTATAATACTGTGCAACCACAGTACAACACATCACAACCTTAGTACAATACCACGTAGTATAATCAGGTACCTCTGTACAATGTGTTGAGAGGAGATCGAGTAGGCTACAGAGGTGGAGGACGAGTGAGAGGAGATTTTGGATGAGGTAGAGGACCAGTGGTATGCCACAATTGTCAACAACCGAGAAATTATACAAGAGAATGTTTGCTTCCACCAACGACTTGTATGTATTGCCGCACATCAGACCATGATATAGAAGAATGTCCGACACTATTAGTAAAGATTCAGGAAAAGAGGAACCAGAAAAACTAGAATGTTCAGTGGATTTTACCCAAAGCGAGGGACGAAGGATGGAACATCAACATAGTTACTCGTAGAGGAGCTAAAATAGGAAACGACACAGTCCAAAAAGATCTCGGGAAACACCAGTGGGTGAATAAGAACACCAAACCAAGGAAGCAGTTCGACGCGCAAAATGAGAAGAAGATATTTAAGCAAGAAAGAAAATAATTTCAAAAGGAAGACATGGCGTCGACTTTAACTGCACAACAAAGTAAGGAAGCACTGGAGTACGATATGCCTCCATTATTGGATCATACCAATGAAATGAAACCCATGGGAAAATTAAGTACAATCAAAGGCTTTTTGCAATCATGTGTAAAAGTATTAAGTGATCCATCATCTGTCAAAATATTGCAAAACATATTAGAAAGATGTATTATAGAGATGGAAGGAAACCTAGAACAAAAAACAGTCAATCACCTACATACAAGGAGAATAATGAGTAGAGAGTTCAGACTAAATGCCAATATTGAAGATTTCAACATGGGAGATATCATACTAGATCTAGGATCTGAAGTGAATGTATTACCAAGTAAGACATGGAAATGCATGGGAGATCCCACATTAGGTTACTCGTTCAACTGAAACTAGCAAACCAACCCAGATTTCTACCAATCGGTAGACTGAAGGGAGTAACAGTAGACTTAGATGAAATGCACACTAAAGTAGACTTTGAAGTGATTGAAATAGTGGACGACATAGCACCATATCCAACGTTGCTTGGTTTGGAGTGGGAGTTTGACAACCAAGCCATTATAAATTTGAAGAAAAGAAAGATGACATTTGAGTCAGGGGAATACAGGGTCATCACGCCATTAGACCCATCAGAAGGGGAAAGGTTTGTAGAACCTACTTGCTTAGACTTAGAGGAAATCAACCAGTTGTATAGAACAACTGCGTGCGATGAGGATTACATAAACCCAATTGCAGATGAGATACTCATTTGGCAGAGCATTACTTCACGTGAAACAGTCTCAAATACCGGTTTAGAGAACTAGAAACAAAGGATACATGAAGTTTCCACGAGAATATGTGCACGAATAGATCACACAGTAAGATGGGTAGGCACGCAGATAAGGGAACCACCCAGTTTCCACAGAATAAACGATCTGGAAGTATTCTTGGCACAGTATGAAGACAAATTTTTATAGAATCATAGACTGTTAGCACTTGATATAGCACTCAAGGCCACACTTGCAAGATGGTGGGGCACACACAAAGACAAAATCACAGGTTGGTACTAATGTAAGTGGTTACTGTGCATAAGGTTCGACACAGAATAGAAAAGAAATAAGTAGCAGAGATAAGATGGACAGGGGGCACCAACGAAACACTTGGAGAAGTGCAGAACACTTTGGAAAATGACATCCCCCGAGGAATGGCCTCATCATTTCATACACACTCTAGAGGGCATACCGACGAACTGGTATACAGACCAGGAACTGCGCAAAGGAACTGCTACCTGGACGACATTGCAACAAAATTTTACATTCACTTTCTCATTCGAGCATGAGAACCCAAACATAGATGCAACTCTTAAACAAATAAGAGGAGTGACATTCATCAAAGAACCAGAAGTCAAACTCATAACAAAAGAACAACAACGGAAAAAACAGTTATTCAAAGAACTGTTGTCATGTTACCATGTGCAAGAGGAAGCACCAGATGAAGATGATATGCACGATATTTAGATCAAAGAAGAAGAAGGAAAAAGAGAAGTGGAGGGTCCACCCATAGAATCAGAAGTCATTTCCGCACAAATCAAAGTAAATAAAGTAAACATTGGGACAGTTGAGAACCCCAAAATGGCCAGCATTGGATATTATTGGGATGAGAAGACAATAAAAAACATAACAGAGTTGTTGCGCAAGTATAGTGATTTGTTTCCCACAACATTTTCAGAGATGAAGGGTATAGAAGGAGATCTAGGAGAAATGAAGATACCACTCAGACCGGAAGCGAGACCAATCAGACAGTGACCATACAGACTGAACCCAATATATAAGCAGAAATTCAAAGTTGATATCGACAGGATGCTCGAAGCCGAAATCATAGAACCAGTGGAAGAATCAGAATGGATAAGCCTGATGGTAGTTCAAGACAAAAAACAAGGAGGGATAAGGATATGCACTGACTTGAGGAAGTTGAACAATGCATGCCTACATGACCCATTCCCTACACCTTTCAAGGATGAAGTGTTAGATAACGTAGGTGGACATGAAGCTTCCTCATTCACTAATGGATTCTCAGGCTACCATTAGATCAAGATAGCACATGAAGACAATTACAAGACCACGTTTGCGATAGAATGGGGATCCTACCAGTACAGAGTCATGTCATTTGGACTGAAGAATGCACTAATAATATTTTCCAGAGTAGTCATCGTCGTGTTTAAGGAATTCATCCATCAATTTCTCGAGGTATACCTGGACAATTGGACAATTATAGTTTGTTGAAATACCATGTAGAGGTCTTACGGCTGATGTTACAAAGATGTAGGCAATACCATATATCATTAAACATAAAAAAATGTATATTCAGAACACTGTTTGGGATACTATTGGGCCATATAGTATGAAAACAAGGTTTACTAGTAGATCCTGCAAAGATTGTAGTAATTGTCAACTTGCCACCACCTAAAATAGTCTGTGAGCTAAGAGTGACATTGGGACACACAGGGTATTATATAAAGTTCATCAAAGGATATGCACAAATTACCACACCAATGGAAAAATTGTTAAGAAACGATACAAAGTTTTAGTGGAACGATGAGTGTCAACATGGTCTGGATACCCTAAAGGAAAAGATGGTCACCGAGCCAATATTAGTATTTCCAAACTAGGAGAAGACATTCCACATCCATGTAGATGCATCAACCATAGAACTTGGAGCTATCTTGGCACATCCAAGAGCGGGGAATTTGGATCAACCCATAGCATTTGCGATTCAGAAGCTGTCAGAATCAAAATAGAACTATAACACTATAGAGAGAGAAGGCTTAGCTATGGTCTACACCCTGCAAAAGTTCAAACATTACTTATTGGGGAAACACTTTAAGATTTTCACAGATCACTCAACCCTTAAATACCTAGTCAACAAGCCAGTGTTTGGGGGGAGAATCTGTCGATGGTTACTACTATTTCAATAATTTGACTTTGAAGTAATAATCAAGCTAGGAAAATTGAATGCATGACCTGACCACCTATCAAGGGTCACAAATGGCGAAGAACCTATGAATTTAGAAGAAAACTTCTCCGGTGCATAGTTATTTTCAGTCCATATCGCTAATAAATAATTTGTAGATATTATTTAGTACTTGAGCATAGGTATTGCATCACAGGAATACAACACCGCATAGAAGAAAAACCTGGTAGTCCGAGCTGTAGACTATCAATTGATCACGTGACACTTATACAAAATGGGCGCAGATAACATCTTGTGAAGATATGTGTTAGAGCACAAAATACCAAAAGTATTAACAGAATCCCATGAGGGAATAGGAGGAGGACATTATGCAGGAAAACCTACCGCGCAGAAGGTATTGCGCGTAGGACTATGGTGGCTGACGATTCACAAAGACTCGAAGGAGTATTGCCAGAGATGCAATGTATGTCAAAGGGTTGGTAAACCCAACAGAAGGGGCAAGATTCCATTACGACCACATGTCACATTGCAGGAATTCGATAAGTGGGCAATAGACTTTGTGGGACCAATCAACCCACCAACAAAAAGAACAAGAGATAGGTACATTATCACCGTGACAGAATACCTAACAAGATGGGTGGAAGCCACACCACTGAAGGATTGCAGTGCAAAAACAACAACACACTTCCTATTCGAACAAGTAATCACTCGATTTGGGTGCCCACGAGTTCTGATGAGAAACCAAGGCACGCACTTCATAAACAACACTATCAACACTATGACTGAAAAGTTTGAAGTACATCATCATAAGAGCACACCATATCACCCACATGCAAATGGCACAGTAGAGGCATTTAACAAAATCCTTGAGAATGCACTCACGAAGATCTATAAGGTCAAAAAGGACGATTGGGACCTCAAAATACCAGCAGTATTGTGGGCATACAAGACTACATGCAAAAAGTTGACAAGGCACAGACCATTTAAACTGGTATATGGCCAAGCAACGATAGTGCCATTAGAATGTTTGGTACCTAATTTGCGCGTAGCAGCAATTACACACATGACAAAACGAGGTGTAGTACAGGAGTGACTAAATCATTTAATGACCATGGAGGAAGACCGGATCTTAGCAGGGTTCCACCAACAAGTTCAGAAATCAAGGGACAAATCTTGGCATGACAGACACATCAAGAAGAAAACTTTCAAGGAAGGAGATCTAGCATTGATGTATGACAACAAATTGTTTCAACATCCAGGAAAGCTCAAAATGCATTGGTTAGGACTGTACAAAGTAACAACTATCACATATGGAGGATTTGTATAGTTGAAAGACTTATCAGGTGCAAAACTTCAAGGGATGACCAACGGGAGCCAACTGAAGCTGTATAAGGACAATCTACCACCCACCGGGCAGTTAAAAAAAAAAGAAAAAAGATACAGGATATCAAACAATACCAACAGAAGCATAGTGCACCAGAAGAAGAAAGAGCACACATAATTAGGAAAACAAAATCGGTGAGGATAAGGATAACATCCAGGTCAAAAGGGAAACAAGCGGGAAATGAAAATATGACAAAAACAGTGTAAAACGATGAAGTTACATAATTGAATGACGAAAAAGATAGATGGGAAGCCGCATTAATCGTGCCAACTAGAGACGACAAGGGAGAGTAATGGAAAGTACGAAATAACCAGAGGTGCATTGGACCCATAATTAAGGTAGCATCCTTGACAAGCTTCATGCGATGCTTATACAATACACGAACGTGGGAGAAAAGAGAATAGACAGAGAGCGATAGAGGCTAAGGAGCACATAACAAAGTTCACAAAGGACACAGAGACCATTAAAACTTAGCAAATGTTCAACACTCACCACCATGGCACCACCAAAGAAAGCAGAAACAAGCTAGACTACCAGAAAACCTAGAGTTAGAATCAGGGAACGAGTACAATTGGAAGAAGTCGAACAAAAGCCATTGGAGATCGTCAATGTCAATGAAATCCCATCCCCAGACACAACACCGGTGAACCCCACACCTGTGGTGGAAGAAAACCAAAAACCAACATCGAAGGACATGAATGTAGATACACCAACATAGGAATAGGAGAAATAGAACTAGGACGCAAAAACCAGGAAGGAGGCGCAACCAGAGAACAACGAAGCAGCTCCAAGAGTCAATGGAACGACGACGAATCAGGAAGCAGCAATCGATACAGACGAATCTCAAACAACTGTGTCAGATCATCCACCAGAAGGAACCGTAGAAGATGTCATGGGCTAGCTGGAATGGTATTCTGAAGTACAAACGATGACCATTGGAACCTCGAGCTAGCCACCACTGAAGAAAGACAAGCAACAAGTTCCTAGGTCACCTCACAAGCAACCTGTCGCAACCCATGTTTTACCGCGTATACCAGATGGGGTACAGGTGAAACCAGACTTGCTGGGTCATATCGAGAAGCTAAAATACTCAGACCACGATGTAGCATACACAAAGAATTTACCATAATTCGTAAAGAGTGTATACTTACAGAATATGGGAGTGAATGCGGTTGGGAAACCAATTGATCAACCACTCCAGTGGGCAACATGATTGGAGAAAACATGGATTTTAGGTTTTCCAGATCTACCACACTTTTTCATAGGACAGTATGAAAACAATTTTGTCAAACAACTGATGGCAGTCACACATGGCGGGGACATATGGTTGGACAATATCGTCTCGATATATGTAGACCTCATTGCGCACATTACAAGATTTACCATCCCGGGGCATGGATACGTGAAATTTCTCGACGATAAGACAAAGGAGAAAGCACTTGCGGAGGAGTTGAAGAAGAAATATGGCACTGATAGGGGGACTCAAAGAATCATCATTAAGAGGATCAATGATGTCGCAACACAAATGGCCGCAAAAATATTGGCCTGCAAACTGCTGAGAAAATGTCATAGGGACGAAGTTTCGGCTGGGGTTGTCACAGTTGTAGCTCAGTGTGTTGAGGGCACCACAGTCATTTGGGAACCCTATCTTTTGAACTTGTTTCTGGATGACTGCAAGGATGTGCAGGATCTAGGAACACAATTTCACTACTCATGGCTACTCATGTTGATAGCTATCATAGGATGGAAGGAACCAAGTTACACATTCTTCGGCACTAGACCCAAATTGTGGAGCAAGGTATTTATCACTTGGTGTCGTGTCATATGCCAAGCACAAGAAAATGAACGCAACTATATTCAAAGGTTACCTTCGCGACCTACCGGAGGCCATATTCAACATGTGGAGAATAACACCACAGGCTGTTGCACAGTATCGAGATATCGCCAAATTCAAGGCCACATGACATGTGATGTGGATACAGGCATAGAAGGACCCCAATAAGAAGTGGCTACAAATCTGCTACTGTATCACAGAGGGCGACATTGACATGGTTATCAAATAATGGCAAGAGGAGTGGAAGATTCCAGTCCTCACCGAAGACTTGCTGGAAAGGACAGTAGAAGTGGAGGCAGAGTGGGGAGAAACACAGCCTCAAGAAGTCCCAGTGCCCAAGAAATGAAGGACAGGCCAGACAAAGACAAAGCAAACAAACAAAGGGACAACTAATACGGGGACCCAGGAGGGGAAGAAGGATAATACGTAGTCGAAAAAAGAGCAACAGAAATAGGTCGAGGCCGTGCAAGGGACTACACCAAGTCCCAATCCCTAAGAATCGGGCCTTAGTAAGAGACCAACTACTCATACAGGGGGTGTGCATAAGAAGATGAAGGTGTAGAGAACACCTCCAGAATACACGATCACAGAGGATGATGCAGAAATGATAGATCGAATGGTTCAGGATTGTATATCCGAGGATTTTGACAATGTTGCGCACCACAGGGACAAAATTCAAGAAGAGCTGGAAAACATGCGATAGTTCCTCAAGAAGATCGGGGAAGTGCAGATAGCAGGAAACAACATGGGAACAAGACCATCAACATTACAGACAGGAGAAAGACTGGAAGAAGGAGAGCAAGATACAATCCATACAATACCGCAACCAAACACAACATTCCACATTACACCTAGTATGTTGCACATGGATGAGATTGTGGAGAAGACACCCCTAAAGGACTTAGCCCAAATCCAACTGGTATTGTCGTGGATACCATCCAAGGCTCTACACAAATTGAAAATTAGCGTTACCCAAGAGGTACAGTCTCGTGCATGCACAAAATTAGCCGAATTACAATAGGCAATGAAGAAGTGGGATGCGCTGGAAATAATATGTGAATAGGATAAGATTGAGACCCAAGGGTAGAGGGAGTGCATGAACATATTGGAACGAAGAGTGGCAGGAACATATGAGAAGATTCCAAAGACCGCGCAGAGGGATGAACTCACAGCAACATAAAAGATTGATCAGATTGCATAGGGAATCGATCAATATCAGAAGGAGATCAAGAATCTCCTTGAACATCTCACACCCACCACTCCAATAGCAGTAAAGGAGAAAAGGAAGCAGGAGGCAACAAAGCAATTGTAGGAGATAGAGCAATGGGTCAGCATAGCAATCGACTTGTTCAATAAATAAGCGCAAATTTGGACAAAGTTAGAGGAGGATCAACAAGTCCAAAAGTGGGACAAGGAAGAAGAAAGGATAAGTGCAACTATCCAAGACCTGCAGCAGAGGTAGAATAAAATTCCCATCACGGAGCACGTCAAACGGGCACAGGACATGAAGAAACTGCAGGTAGAACTCACCACTGTGCAAACACAGAAAAAGGAGCGTCAGCCTCAAATGGAACCCCCTCAAGAGCGAGTAGCAGAAGTCATTGCACAGGTAGAGTAAGCTAAGACACAGATAGCATAGACCCAGGCAGAATGCACAGGATCGATTAGTGACGAAATTGCAGTCCAGATAGTAGACACACTCAAGGAGAAGATCATGTAGGTGCAAACACAAGCAACATAGCTCAAGGAAAAGTTCCAGGTGATCACCAAGGAGATAGAAGAAGTGAAAAATGGTTAGGCTGCTCGATATGAGCCACATGTTAGTGTTGGGGCCTTGTTGGAAGCATGCCAAAGCGGAAAGAAAGGCGATTTTGGGAAAGAAGGCATGCACGAGGAAAGCGACAACTAGAAGGAAGAAAAACACATGCGCATGAATGGAAGACCTAATGACAACAGGGTTAGGCTTTTGGTAATATATTGCAATGGCTGAAGAGCCAGGAACGTATAAATAGAGATACCTAGGTCTTAGAGTAGAGACTAGTCATTATTATAGAGAGAATTGTTGTAGCGAGTCGATATGTAATATCTTACTGTATGACCTACTTTTGTAAGCTGTTGAGCTAGAGAGGATGGAGGAGGGTATATCTTGAGGGTTATATCATAGGTTGAGGAGCCTAGTGCGATCTAGTCCATCTCATATAGATCTTACTCAATTGAGAAGAGTTGTAAAGCACGTGACGCTGTAATGAAGAACTACTATAATGAAAGAGCGAAGAGCCAAATCTTTGTGGACGTATCCTAGGAGGGGGTGAACCGCAGTAACATCTGTGTTATGTGATTGAATGCATGTGTGTCTTTATTATCTTTAAGTAGATATTGATAAGCTAAATGAATGATTTAGTATATTTTTGCATAAATCGTGATAATAGTATACTGCGTTAATGAGTTACAGTAGCACTCTCAATGAACAGTTATCAGATCTCTCACTCAATCCTAGGTTGTAAACACATGAGTATTGTAGCCACCCATTAATACTATCTCAGGTGAGACTGCGCAGTTCACTCTATGTGCTACGTTGCCTTCTGTTTTACCAAGAGGGATGATAGTTTTAGAGGCTTTGTTGGAAACCCGAACATACATGAACCCTGGTTCAATAAACTCAGACAAGATACTTAAGTAATTAATCCAACAAAATCTAACTCAACCTCATCAAATACCTTAGCTGTAATTGCAAATATGATTTTACACTGCTTCGTCACTTGCAACTTAGCATCGTCACACATCCAACCTAATGGATTGGTTTCACATGAGGTGTAGTATTCAAACCCATATTCTTAACAATTTCTTTGGATATTAAGTTAACTTGAGATCCACTATCAAACAAAGTATCTATCTTCGTATGCTTCACTATAACTCTGACATGAAAAATATCACTTCATTTCTTTTGATCGATACCACTTTCCAATTTAGATGATTGAACTAAAATATTAGTAGTATATATACCTTTGCTTCCCATTTCCATGATCTTAGTTTCATCTCCTAAATCTGATCCCAGATCCTATCAGGTTGATGCAACAATCTTTTGTCTCCCCTTATCTTAGAATTTCTTTGGTCACAACTATGGATGCAACTTCCAACACTGTGTTTCCTCATGTCCCTTTCTCTTACAGTGGGAACATGTAGGTTTCTCTTCAGCTCACTTTACTGTAGTTGATTTCTTACTCTTCAATTTTCCTTTCGATTTCTTCCAGAATTTGTGTGGCTTCTTATCCTCAATCACATGCTTTCCCTTTCTAGCTTCCAGATGAGTATCTTGTACTGGAACTTTATCAATATTAGTAGGGTTAAATATCAATATAATGTGTCGAAGATATGAATGCATACCACCAATATAATTCATAATATTTTCTCGAGTATATAATGAAATTCCCAAGGATAATGCTTTATTCTTAAATTAATGTGTATATACTTGAACATTTTTCCCTTTTCCTTGCCTCAGATGTTTCCATTCTTTTATTTCATTTTGCACATAATCCAATGGATACAAATGTTTTCTTATTGCAATAGTAAATTACTTTACCTTGTTGAACGAGATCAACTTGTGTCTTACTCTCTCACCATATCAAGGTTGTGCCACCCAAATGAAGAGTAGATAGATGTATATTTATAGTATCATCCACAATCTTATGTACCCTGCACTATACCTCAATCTTCTTGATCCAGTTGTCCAACTTCTCTGCATTCAAGTCTCCATCATAAATTGGCAGTTCAAACTTTACATATAATTTCAATAAAGGTAAATCATGAGTATGAGAGAAGGATTCTTCTTATGAGAAGAATGTTCACTTTATCCATTGGTAGATGATGACGAGGAAAATGGTGAAGAGGGTTTTGCAGGTCCTCTGCCTTCACCTCCTCCTTCAGATTTCACTAAAGATTCTTTGTCACCAGTCTTGTGAATCCTTCGATATAAATCATCTATTATTTCCCTCATTGAGAGAAGTGTAGCCATAACTTCCTCAGGTCTCATGGGAGGATATTCTCCTTCCTTTCCTTCAGAAGCCATCTTTTTCTTATGAAATATCCTTTGAATCTTTGACTTATAACTTGCAAGCTTTCCTTTACCAATCTTGAATATAGAACTTGTAAGCGTTCACTTGCAAACACTTGTCAAACCATTCTGTGATACCAACTTGATATGAAAAATCCTTAGACGTTAATTAATTTTCAATACACATAAACATCTAACTTGATATCGAAATGATAATGATCGTTTGACAATTTGCATAACATGTGTGAATTTATTTATCTATCCAAAATCACTTCAATGATAAATAACTTGCAAGATAACTGAGAAAAATGGAACAAAAATAATAAAATCACATACACAATTTTGTTAACGGATTTCACCCATATTAGGCTATGACTCTGGGTCTGCTTCCAATCAAGGACACTTTATTAGTGCTCAAATTCTTGCATTTTTACAATGACCTTTTAACTTGTTGCTCAAACTCATACACATAGTGCACTATCAAATTACTCTCAAAATTATGAGAAAAATGAGTATACAATTTATATACTTTCATCAAGGAACCCTTTGGAGTTCATTACGGTGAAAAAATCAAAGTCTAGATACCCCTCGCATGAACTTTGAGACCAATATGCACGTACTTCAATACCTCATACTTTGTGTGTGTCTCCATCCACGCATCTGTTTAAATAGGGTGTGGGCCCTTAACTGTAATTCAGAACCTTAGGAAAAATTAATTACATGTTGGGTGGAATACCATAACATGAGGTGCCTTGGGAGCAATGGTTAGAGTGTTGGATTGTGTGGGAGGAGGTCATGGGGTCAATCCATGCGATCCTCTCCCCCTTTGTAATTTTATTGCAACCATATGATATATATAGTACGATCCATTTGGATATAGTGGAATACAGTTGTAACCCCCTCCACAAATCTTGGCATTGTTTATATGGCATGCAAACAAAACCATGCTCGTTCTTATCCCTCGCCCCCCCCTTTCTGTCGATTAACAACCCACAAAATTAAATAATTTTGTTTCCAATCATTGTTAAGTCACATGGTATGTTACAATGGTAAGTCATTTGATTGTTGTTTAGGAGTTCGAGGGTTCGAATCTGGTTCTCATAACAATTTTGATAAACCATAGTCATGAGAGGCCAATGAGAGACTACCACGTG